>WTSP01003342.1:0-34247 GCA_025331215.1 Actenoides lindsayi
CGCCCCGCTTTCCCGAAGGGGCCTTGGGCAGACAGGCTCGCCTGCGTAGAACGTGGCGTAAGGCCTGCGCTACCTGCGGCCCGAAAACACAGGGAAATTAATTAAAACTCAACAAGGCTGCAAAGCAAACCCGGGGCCAAAAAGGACGCGCCAGGCAAGACCGAATGTTCCAAGCTAAAAACCAGCTCAGCCCTTCATCAGCTCTGTTCTACCCGCCCTCCATAAACCCCTCTAATAGCTAGACTTAAAAGACTGGAGAGGGAGGAGAGAGCGTGGAAGGACTGCAGTTCTGACAAGGAAGGGAAGGAGAAAGAGGAGGCGAGGTAAAATACACATGGAAATACTTCTGCGAAGTTCAGTAAATAAAGTACCAATTGTCTGTAATAGGCAAAAGTGGAAGATAAACATTTGTGCTCTTTGTTCTGATACGGAAAGTGTCGGATAAAACCTGAATCCCTTGTAGCTGTTTATTTTTAAAACGTCCAAACATTTTCCTGTGCAGCCACCATAACAAAGTAATTTCACTGATGTTCAGCACTTGAGATCACCACAGACAAGCAAGGAATTGATTCACAGATACAAAAGGTAACGTTACAAATTTTTTTAACTTGATTGCGTACTATTGGGTACCTATGTTCATATTTAGTCACTGAAATAATTGGCCTAATTTTCAGAAATGATAAGCACTCACATTTTCAATTAATTTCACATCTTTGAAAATTAGGCCATTATGTATCTAAATTTGACCTAGGTTTGAAAATTCTGTTTGTAGCTCTGAAACAAAAGAATAATCTTAAAGTGGTTACGACTAAATATTGGCATAATTGCTAAACGTTAAATAGGGAGAGACTAGAAGGGGGAAATTTTCCATTGGGCAACAGTGTCTACTTCTACAGAAACTACATGACAATTGCACTAAAAATATTCAAAGCTCTATATGAATCTGATACTTAGACTGGTTTTCGTTATTGCTGTGGACAACAGAAAACAAAGCCCCACATTTACAAATTGTCAGGGCAGACCCAAACCACTTGGCCATATTAATCACACTGAATGCACATTTTCCAGGAAAAAAAAAAAAAGAAAAAAAAGAAGGAATTAAACAAAACAAACCGAAGAAAACCATCAAGAAACACCTCTGCTTTACAGAAAAGGCAAGCTGGGTAAGGGCTGCATGTGCAGATATACCTAACTGAATCTAATTTAGCTAACTGTACACGTGCTGTTTTTCCCACAATTTGAAATGAAACTTCTCTCTTTAAGTTTGAGCAAGGCGCAGGAGTGGCTCTTAAGAGTAGTATTAGAGGGAAAAAAAAAATTCTTGAGAAATGCCAAAAATAATCATGTTTCTTGCCTTCTGCCAGAACTGGAGTCAGTTTTACCAAGCGGAAGCACTCAAAAATCCTGTGTTTGGGCTCAAAAGAAGGAAAAAACCTTTACAAAACATGAACCTTTTAGGAGACAGCTTTGGATTCTTTTTATACCTCCTCTAGTTTGTGAACCTGTAGTAGGTACTTGGGTCGTTAGTCTCCCATCCCTCCCCCTCCACTTTACAAGAGCTAAAAAATGCCCCCCTACAAGGACTGGAATGTGGAGGCTGAAGGGTTCTGTTGTTGTTGTTTTGTTTTCTTAAATTATCCAAGAAACAGAAATCCAGTCCCTGTTCCATCCTCATCTCCCCTTCCCCTCTACCCTCCCAAGAAAACCCTGCAGCAGCAGAGGTCCGGGGAGCAGGCAGCCGGGCTTCCCAGAGGAGCCCACCTCCTGCCTCTGTCCTACCCCCGCACAGGGCAGCGGCAACAATCGCCCCTTCTGCCGTGGCTCACAAAAAAGAGGTGAACCCGGTGCCCTGCTGTAATCGGTAGGTAATATCTTCAAGCTTGATCTAGGTCCTTTGTGCAGGGAAAGATCAACTGCGGTGGCTTCAAAAGTACTAGAGCTCCTCGTTGTTAGCAGGCCTCCTAGGCATAGAGATTGCAGGAGACAATTTACGGGTTTCTTCCAGGAATCCTGTCCCAGCCCTGCTGCAGTCAGGGAAGGCGGCGAGCAAGGGCGAGTTGTGCACTGCGTTCTGGATGGCCAGCATAAGGTAAAATTTCTAGCCACCACCGTCTAGTTCTTAAATGATTTAACAGAAGTTGAAATCCTTAGCGAAATCTAAGGGTTACCTTGACCTGCTAAACTGTTTGAAAAACCCAAATTATCTCATCTCATCCTCATCATATTACCTCATAGTAGTTAACTTGCTAAGAATGCTGCTCTTTGATGACGGGCCCTTAAAGGCACAGTGCAGAATCTCAGCCAGTGTGTTGCATTCCCTGTAACAGCTTTGGGAGGCCTTGCAGGACGATGATCTGTGGCTTTGTGCGCCTCTGAAGGCTCTCTTAAGACCATCTCAACTATTGGTCAGTGTTAAGGACCAGGGGGAAGGGGAAAAAAAGATAAAGTAAAGCTTTCAGAAACTGAAAGACATAGAGGAAGACAAATCTAGTAAGCTTCTCTGATGTAGGGAGGGAAACCACAAATGAATGGTCATCATCTTTTGGAAAAGAACACCTGCACTTTATCAGTGCTTCAGTACAGACGAGCGTAAGTTCAGACAGTATGACCTGTAAGCAGCAGATGTGACTTTAAATAAGGCAGAAGACTCTTTTTTTTCAGTTCTGTATTATGTGGGCAAGTAACAACAATTGAGAAATGATGCAACTATAGCTCACATACAGAAAGCAAATGGTCTGTTGATACTTGGAAAAAACCAAACATCTAATACGTAGACTTTATCGGCTTAGGACCTTTTCAAATGAAAACACTAACGCTTTGTATGTATGATTTTCTCGAACCACCAACAAGGCCATTACAAGATAACAAAGCATAATAACCAAATGCCATCCCTTTCAGTGCCTGTTAAACAGAAACTGACCCCAATTCCTTGAAAATAAGCTTTCCAGGACTCTAGAAGAGCAAGAAAATTCCCTTGCTGGTAACTAAATCTCTATTTCCAAATCTTCCAGGATCCAATAGCAACACACACACACACAATATCACAAAGCTCTGAAAAATGCTTTAAAAAAGTTCTAAGACAGCCTGTGCTGCCTCACAGGAATTATTCACATCCCTTTCCAGGCTGTGGAACTAACACTTGAAAGGAAAAATAAGGTATATATGCATAAATATTTGACATGCTGGTCCAATCCTCTTAAAACATACGAAAATATAGAACATGTGAAAGGAGCCAACCCAGATGAATGCCTGCCTGCATGATTAGATGAGTGCTGCCTTCCATTCCCTTCCTTTTACCACTAAATGAAATTGTCATTAGCAGAGTGTCAGTCCCAATATCATCAACTTAATAAAGCAAGATTGAAACAGGAGACTAAGCCAGTTAATGCTGTCCTCCAAATGCAACCCATATCAGAAGAAAACTCTTTGAAAGGCATGGCGCTGTTTCTAGTGGAAGAACTAATAACTACCAGACTGGACAACAATTCTTGAAGGAAAAACAAAAGGCAAAGAAACTTGTTTTACCATACAGAACATTGAAAACTTACATCTGATAAAGTTATGGATAAAGAAGAAACAGGAGACAGTACAGAAATGGGTTCTTTACAATACAGTTTAAGTATCGCAAAGCTTTTGTAATGAATGATCAGCAGACAAGCAGTAGATAGGTTTGGCAGATACAACCTTGGGCATTTTATCAGAGACTAACATTAAGATGAATTGCCATTGCTCCTGGATATTTCCCTTTTTCTCCTCAGTTTGAACTGGTGTCATCACCACTGTTTACACAGGGGTGGGAAACGCTGCCAAAACAGAAGCAATTTTCTTGCTGATCGCACCAATTCACCGTATGCAAGGAAAATCCTTATACAGACTCCCTAACAAGGTTTCTCTGAAAAGAAACCTGCTATAGTAGATGTGGGCAAAAGTGAGAATTCATGGTCATTGGAGGAAGTCCGAGTCTTCTTCAGGGACTGGAAAACTGGGACTGTTTTAATACCGTACAAAAGCCAGGCACCCAAATCAATACGAAGAAAGCCAAAGACATTTCAGCTTAGTGATTCAACAACCTACTGAAGTTCTCATCTTCTACCACGCATCAAGAGATTTACAAACAGAGCTCTACATGCTCCATAGCACAATGGGACCAATTTCTGAAACAAGAAACCTGTAACAAAGCTAATTTATTCCATCAGAATGAAATATCCTTCATTAGGTTCCCCACAACCTTTCATAAACATAGCTTTTATTTGAAAATGTTCAAGCATAAAATTCTTCAATAATTTTTTTAACTGTACAGTTATAGGTAACTGTTCCTGTATAAATATTGTCTATGTGTACACTCTCATTGTAAGTGAAACCATATGCAAGCACAGAAAGCCTAAGGATTTTATTTTCTCAGCAGTATCTTCAGAGGAGGAAGACAAACACAACCCCCTCCACATGCTGTGCATACAGCTATGAAATCAGTGGCGTGTGCTCCTCCCCCTGAGTTTCTAACCTGGGAGATTTTTTCCTAAGGGACTTAAAGGAAAGGGATAACAGAGTGGTTTGTAAAAATAGAGAAGAGTAACATACCTTAGAGGCAGAATGGCTATCAGTAAGTAACCTTTCCATCTCCTTTAAGTGCCTCTCCATGTGAGCTCCACATTGTACTTCCCACAATTTACCATTTACTTAAAGGAGGATTCCAGAGTCCATGGGAGATCAAAGCTCTGGTTTCCCCAAACCAGCATCCATCAGCCAGGCTCCAACAGGGTGCAAAACTTGGTAAACACATGATAAAAACCCTCTAGGTAATATGTTGAAAAAAACTTGAGAGAGAAAACATGCTGGCATTGCCCAAGCTATGGTGGAGCATGCCTGGGTGATCACACGCCTTCTACTTTCCTAACTGGCCCTCACAGCATCATTTCACTATTGACCATCTCCTCCGCCAAGAGCACCAGGCATTCCTAATTTCTAGTCGCAGATACAGAAAAATGAGGGAGTCCTCCTGACGAACTGTTGTAGGTGTGTTGGGTTTTTTTTGGTCTTGATCACAAATCAACACAAGACGTACAAGGATGCCTAAAGTCCTTGGAGGAGAACACGAGCAGATAAGTAGTAGAAACAAGTGGAGTTCTGATGTGGCCTCAGGGAGAACTTGTGTCCTGAGTTACCTAGTCCTGAAAAGTACTTAAACTAATGGTCCACCACAAGGCCCTGGATCTCTCCTTTCCTTTTGGCCAAGATTATATAGACGTGAAGAAAACTACTGGCTTCTCTGTAGAAATAACAGAGAGGTAGGTCGACACTGGCTGTAACAGCTGAGTAATCCAGAAGGTAAGGCTGATACTGACATTTCACTGAAGGACCTACTTCTCAGCCGGAGAAGAAACTGCACAGATCCTTCAGTGATCTCTGGAGGGTGGAGTGAATTAGCACTGAAAAAAAATCTCTACTCGTTCATTCCAGGCAGAGAGGGAGACCAAGTGCAACCTGAGCAAACTTAACAGAGGCCCACTTCTTTACAGCTCAAGAAAGTAATCCAGAATACTGGGCAGAACAACCTGAAACAGGGTCATGTTTGTTTTGTTCCTCTGCAGATACTGCTGAGGAAATAAAATTTTCTGGCTTTCTGTGCTTCCATATGGGTTCACTCAGAATTTCAGCCACCCACCAAGCTGAAAAATGTGGTTTATTTGGCTATATACATCCATTTCAGATATATTCCCAATCTTCAGTGATTTGTAATTCAAGACTTGCTGAACCAGAGGTCACACATCTTTGTACCAAAGAGCATTTGATAGAGTTTTCTTCCACTAGTTTGTCCGACCTTTATTTTGAACCCATGTACTTTTTTTGGCATCTGCAACATCCTGCAGCAAAGACACCTACAGCTTAACTTGGCTCTTTTTGGTTACTTTCAGCATACTACCTTGCTTTGGAAGAGACAGAAGTGGGACTGGACTTCACAGGTATCTCTGAAATGTCACCTCAAGAAAGGACTTATACACATGCACATCTGGTCCCAGAATGCAGTAACATGAACATGAGTCCTAAAGCACTCGATATCCTCCCCTCAGAAATGTCCCTTATGAGCCAACCACCCAAATACTGCTACTGATTGATACACACACATATATATACATATAAAGTGACAGATGATATGAGCAGGGGACCTGTTTCTATGCAGATGTTATCTGGGAATCAGTGCATTCCAGGTGTAGCACAGTTCCTGCACCTGTCACTTGTTTTCATTACTGAGCTGGGCCAGAGCAACAATTGCAAACACCAAAGCCAGCACCCAGACACTTTGGTGTTGCTGTTACAACTTAACAGTGCCCAAAGCACATGCCAGGAAGTTGGGGGAGAGGGGAAGACTACACTCTTTGTTGGACAGAGTCAATGTCCAGAAAGCCTCTTACTGCAAAGCCAGCCTTGCAGTCTTGGAAGGCACGGTTTGAAGGCTAAGTCACTGGCATTTGAGATAAAACAACTATCTTAACTTTTGCCTTAGGAAACAGAATGAATGATGACTAGAACTGGTTACATTGACTAATTGGCACTTGCCTTACCAGTTGAAGTGTATTTGTTGGGAAGACCTTTATTAAACATGCTAATCAACTAAGTGCAAACCAGAATTTGACTGTTTAAATCATGGTATTTCCTAAAATTTGAATTCAGCATTGTTTCTAAGGTGAGGCAAATACCTCTTAAAGAATTACCAAAATTGTGAAATAACTGCCAGGGTTTCATTCCTTCACAAAATACTTTGTCAGCGGAAAAAAAGCGCCAAACAAAACCAACATACAAACTGAATCCATTAATACAATCTTAAAACCTATACATTTTCTTTTCTTTCTATCCGTCCTATAATTGAGAAGAACTTGTTATAAACACTTAAAGCTTAATTTTATTTTAACTTCACCCTCCCCCCACCTCATCCCAGATACACTTTATCAAATTAAGCAGGAAGAAAGGAAAACTTCTTTGGTTCCTTCTTGTGTTGCTTGTCTTTAAGGAGGCTTGCTGAAGACAATGAGTTTAACCTAATCCTATTTTAAAGGGGTAAAATAACTATTGGACTGCCAGACTTTCAGGGCTAATAATGAAGACAAGCTCTTCAAAACAAGAGTAAAATACACAACAACTTACTACGGAAATGGTGTTAATTCAAATCCAACTATGACAGCTCAGAGCTATCATGCAGATGTATTCTCCCCTCCACAGCATTAGCATCTGTGTGTGTGTCTTTATATATGAATATAAAAATAGTTTCTTAATGTATTTCTTTAACAGAAACTACTGTTCAAAGCACTTCATGACTTGGAGGGTATTTTAGGCAGGGAAGGATGATGACTACAAAGGTGAGGGAGATTTACATTAAATTTGACTTTGGATTTCTCAAACTACCTTTCAGTGGAAATCATCTCTGTTCTACAGGGCACATAATTTACTTGTCTTCACAAAAGGCAGCTGACATTACCTTACAGATACAAAGCTCTGAGTCTCAATTACAGGAATTAACTCCATTTGGCCTGGCTGGGTTTTGTTCCTTCACCTCGCTGCACCCAAGTTTCAATGAAAATTCTGAGCTTGGTCAGAACACAAATGATGGTAAATGTCAGGTTATTGGTAAAATTACTGCTTTATGTATTCACACACACACCCATGTAGTTCTCCTTAACAGACCTCAATTAACATGATGTACAAACCTTCACTTTTCAAGAGCTAGAACATGTGTTGTGTCTCTTAGTACCAACCGCGTTAAGTCCCTGTTACCTTACTGAAAACTTACCCAGACCTCTGCATCGCGACTGCAAAATCTCCAAACCACAAGCAAAAGCAAGAGAGCTATACAACAGGGACAGCATCGTCTGTAGTGATGGGCTGTAGCCTGCAACGTGCTCATGTCCCAGAACAGAATGCACCTCCACGCTGCACCTCCGCAGCATGAAAGCGTAGGACGGCTGTTGTAGTCCTGCTGCATTTTACAAAATCCAGCAAATAAAGACTGTGCTTTCTATGGAGTCTGTATGTTATGGCCTTAATGTACACCTGTGTAAAAAAAGGTTAGTTTGTTTGTTTTTTGCAATACATGAAAAAAAAAAGAGTATTTCCAACACATCAGAAAGACCCTGAATCATATAATACAGTCAATTTTCAAGTCGTAAGACAGGAAAACCAATTCTCACAATTATTCACGAAAGCTGTTATGTTTGCACCAAGTGGTATTTTCAAAGTGAGATGCAACACATTAATGTTATTAATTCTCTTAATACCTGGCATTGCTTTTATGCTTTGGTATGTATTAAAGGAATGGAATACAGCTTTGCTAGATGTGATGATACTGAATTTTCTGTTTTTCCTCTCCTGTTTTGTGTGTGCGTACGCATGCGCATGCACACACACTGTCTTCCACACCTCCATGGTACTCAGACAGTTAAAGTATTTCACTAAATAAAAGGCTGAAGAAATTTCCTGTTTTCCCTCCTCTGCTTTCATATAAGATCAAGAAGAAGGAGTGAAGGTTCTGCTAATAACCCAGTTGGCTTGAAGTCATCAGCATCTCAGTTTTCATTTCACACACATTCCCCAGCTGGTGCACGTAAGTGACCAGTATACAGCATCTAGTGAGACAGTCCGCTGACGAGAGGAAGAAAACAAAGATAGAAAAAGGGAAGACTGCAAGTCATTCATAGCATTTGTTAGAAAATATATTCCCATAAAAAGGGATATATTAAAACTTATATGCTTAATCACAAACAGAAGAGGTCAAAAATACTTATTTCCAGTGCAGAATGACAGGCTGTCAGATGGCTCTGTTTTTCTTTGGCATTAATACTATAGCCACAGTATCTGAGCTATAAAAATATGCAATTAATACATGAAAACTTGCTGGCAGTAACTTTCTTCTGATTTTTCCAAGTACTCTTCCTAATGTCCCAAAGAAGAATGTTACCCTCATAGTTTAATATTCTGACAATCTCTATGCCTGAAAACCTGCCTTATTCTACATTTCTTGTACTGCAATAATTAAATCAATTCTTTAGGACTAAACAGTACTAGTATTTAACTTTGCCTTCCAACTACAGCTGCTACAGACCAACTTCAGTGGAACCAGTCCTACTAATGCATGTTGTTTGCAGGGCTGAAGGCTCAGTGAGTGCTCTGTTCTGAACTTCAGTTCTGTCTACCCTACATGAAGGAGCTGACTTAAATCAGTGTCTTGCTATGCCTTGGCTTCTGGAGCATCTGTGTTCCAAAAAAATCACAGACACCCCACCCCCAAAATCCATTTGTCCTTTATCAAACAGGTTTTTTTTGGAAGGCTTATTTCCTTACTCCAGTAACTTAAAACAAACAACAAAATAAATAAATCAAGCAGAAAAAAATTTCTCACCTTTGTATCTCCCACACAACAGCCCCCAAAGAAGTCAACTCTACAGTTCTGTTGCATCAGCAAATAGGCAAGGAAATGAAAAGAGAATAGGGAGACAGGCTTGTAAGACAAATATTGCAAGCAGAAAGTTAGCTCATCAGTGGTATGTTAGCCTTGGGGCCTTCTTCAGGCCATGAAGAAAACAGAGCAATTAACAAATAACCAAGCTGAATGTTTTCTTTGCTTTTTTTGGGGTTGGCTTTTTTGTTGGGTTGGTTGTTTTGTTGTTGTTATTGTTTATTTTTTAATGCTCAAGAACAGAGATTATTCATAATTTGCAGATTTCCTAAAAAGCCAAGGCAGCCAAGTAATATAACATTGTTATTTGTACTTGTTAACAACAGCAGCAGCAATAACAAAATACTGGAAGAGAAGAGACAGTAGGGAAAGGAATATGATGTTTCCTTTCTTCCCCAGCATTTGGAAAATGGCCTATAGGGAAACACCACTGATTATTTTTCATAGAAAAAACAACAGAAACCGTGCTTAGTCCCCCACCACTGAGGATTAGCTGCACAGAGAAAAGATTTTTCATTTTCACACATGCACACGCTTCTACACACGCTTGGTTTAGATAAATTTGCACAAGCTGCTTTAACTAAACTGATGGGAAGCTTGGCTGCATCTGAAATACATGGTAATTCTCATGGACAAGAGGGTGGGTACTGCATGCATGTTGTTCAGAATTAGACAGCAATTTAGGACTTCAAATTGATCTGGGAAGAGCAACCATGCTTTTATTCAGTCACTTACTATGAAGCGACCAATACTGCGACCATGGTGATACTCTCGGATATCCGCAAGTGTGTGTGCAGGGGGGAGAATCCTTTGGCTCTTTTATCTTTTTACATTTCAGTGACACAAACAACTTCAGTTTGGGCATGGGTACAGCCTTTTAATTGTCCCTTTTGGTTCACATGAAAGCACAATTCACCTTCTCTCTCCCTTTTCGCTCCTCCACCCCCTGCCCCTTCATTTGTTCCCTCTTTCCATGCCGCCCTTATAGTCATTTTTCACAACATCTGAAAATTTTATTATAATGTCTTTCAGAAGTTACGCAAGAAATACATCTGAAAAGCCTCCATGACTACGGAACCGGAGCTCAGGGGGAGATCATTTCACTCACCATGGCTCACTCTGTTTTCATGTTCAATTTTTCATTACTAACTACAGTTACGTCTCTGCAGTAATACCTTTAAAAGAAAAAAAAGGGAAAAAAAATCCACTTCAGCAAGTACCTCTCCTATTGTTTGCAGATTTAAGTCTAGCTCAAAAAAAGAAAAAAACCCACATTGATGGGTTCAAGATAAAGAGTCCACTCATCCTCCACTGGTAGAAAAAGTCCAGTGTGATAAATTGTGGGAGAAAAAGGAATAATATCCATGGAAATTCAAGTACAAGACTGATTAATTCTTTGAGACACTACTAAACTGCATTTCTAGAGAGACTTTTACAGACTTATGCTTACTGTAAGTCACATATGCTCTGTATTAAATTTAGCAAAATAAGCTTTAATCTTTGAGATAGTCAAATGTTGAAATATGTAAGAATGTAATCTTCTGTAAGAATCTTTTTGCTATTATACGCGTTTTGAACTTGTACTGGCCTTCCCCCTCTTGACTATACAGTATATGGACATTTTGCTTAATATTTAGAAGCATTTCTGTTTACTTACGGTATTTCCAAGGAAGATTAATAGCTTCCTACAAAATACATAATTCATCTCTCTTTTGCCATCTGCAAATACTACCAACTGTACTTCAGTACACAATTTCTGAGTATTTTAAAGGTAGTGGCACTCTCACACTTAACATTTCCCAATCAAAAAAACCTAAACAAACCCAAACCAGAATTTTGTGGCACTCCATATATAACGGTGTGAAAATTTTGAAGTTCATGCAAAGTCCGTTATCAAATTTCAAGTATGTACATAGGAAAAAAAATAAAAAAAATAAGAATAGTTCCTATTTCTGTACATACCATTTTATTAATTAATGCTTCACAGTTAGAGAAGTGCTAAAAACCTAGGGTTGTGTTAAATTTTTATGCAAGTATTCTACAGCCGAAGAAATTAAGATACCAGGAATTTAAAGGAAAGGTAATGTTATAGGAAAAAAACTGATGCTGCACCTAGAACTCTCGATGCTTAAGAGCAGAAAATCTTCATCCTTGACTCCATAAAAATGGCAACTGCTATCCAACCCCACAGTAAACTTTTCAGCCTCTTCCTTCAACAGAAAAATTCCAGTTCCCTTCCTGAGTGCACTGGGATAGCCTGTTGATCAACACCCTGCTCGGAAGCAGCGCGATGCATTGCGACTGCCCGGTGTACTCTGTCGGGAGCTCCAACCACGGGGTCTAGCAGCACAGAGTAACCGTACAGCGTGCAGAAGGAAGCAAGAGAACCATACCTACCTACCTGTCATGGTGCATTTTTCCATTACATTAATTAATCAATCAATAAATCAAACTCAGATGCTGGGGCAACATCCTCTCTTCTGTTTTAGTTTACTATGGATGCCGTCATGACTACAAATGGCCAGGACTTTGATTTTACATCTCATCTGAACAACAGGGCCAGCAAAAGGTGTACTGTCCCCTGATACGCCGCTGGGGCATTGATTCAGCAAGGGTTTAGAGGGAAGAGTGTCACCTACTGAATCACAAATACCACTTGCTAGAGCAGTTTTTCTCCTATGTGTCACATCTAATCAGTACAGCACAATTCTCACAGCTGCTAGGAAGGCTGATAACATTTTCTTTCAAGGAAACAAAATTTAATTTTATTCAGTCAAGATACTAGCGTTGCTGGAAAGAAAGGGTTTTACTGAGATTTGGAAGAGCATTAACAAAATGTTAGAGGGCCATATGGCCTTCAGTGTTCTGGCCAAGCTAAAGTCCATTTAGGGGTAGTCTGAAATGTGGAAGGAGTTTCACCACAATGGAAAGATCTCTCTTTGTGAGAACGCGGAGCTTATCAATGCAGAGATGGGTGACACATGCAGTGGCATATCCACACTGCTCACCAGATCACTTCTTTATTTTGAAAGCCATATTCAGGATATATTTTTATTTTTTTTTAGATCGAATTTGCTATTCAAAACAACTTAACATGAATGTTCTTTTAGTATTAGTGATAAATTTGCACAGCCTCCGTGCAGTGTAGAACACTGAATCCATGTGGCTAAAAAACTGGTTATGCAAGCAAGGCATATGCTTGAGGGGATGAAGAAAAATTGGCAAGATGCAGCTTGTCAAGGCATGCCACACATTAGCTCTACTTTAAAACTGTTAGGAAATTTCAGCATTTGCAGTTCATTTTTCTCCACAGATACACAGAACAGGATGCATCTTCTTTCAGGAGTCATCGTGCGATGCTCTCCCCTCCCCATTTCTCCCCTATTTTGATCGCATCTTCTCTTTGAAATTAATGGCCACCTTTCTCAGATGATGTTATCTCTGAACTAAATAGCACTACATCCTTTTTTATTTAAAATTAGGTATTGAAGAGAAGCAAACTTTTTTTTTTTTGGTAAATCAATTACTGTACATTTGTGAGCACACAGCATTGTTCTTGGAAATGGCTTAAAACACTGTACAAACACATAAAAGAGAAATTGCACACATAGGATACTGCCATGTTATTTTAAAGAATCAATTTACCATAAATTGCCCTTTTTTTTTTTTTTTTACCCTGTGTTCTGAATTGTTTCAAATTGTAATCTTGGGGATTGGAGGAGTCGGGGGTGGAATGAGACAGTACCAGAAATCTTAAGGAATCAATATCACCTACAGCGTATCTTAAATAAATCTCTTACAATGACCAACTAAACAAAATACGTTCTGTGTTTGTAACATGAAATGAACTAAAATGTTATAAAAATGTTGGTTTCTTATTTACAAGTAGTACAGATCACATCATGGTGAAGTATAAAAACTTGTTTGGAAAAAGATGCTATAGAAAGGGAGTAAAAGGAGGGAACTGTCTGGAAAACACACAAGAATTGCGATAAAGTAAAAGATGAAGCATCAGATTAAAGCACTGACTATCAATGTTTACATACCAGACTTTCTTACGACAGTAAAATCTCCAGAAATTTTTAGAAAAACTCTAGATTTTCAATGTGTACTAAAGAAGTGAAAATACATATAGAATAATGGGTTGTTAAAGATCCTGTTCAATACATGCAGACTATCTTTCCCCTCCCCAAGGTTACAATTAGCTTTCTGCTAACCTCCATCAATGCAGTTAGCATAATTACTGAGCAGCGTTCTATTTGAGCTTCTGCTTTCAAAGTGACCATATATATATTGCACCTGGAACCCTGCAAGCAAAACAGGGAAAGTAAGACGAGCCCCCTAGTATTTTAGATGAAAACACTGCATTCAGTAAAATTCCTGTCTTCCCAAATTGCTTCTGTGTTTTCTTTTAAAAGTTAATTTCATTAATAGTAATGATGTAGATCTTTCTCCTCCCACTCTTTGATTATCATTCTTTTGAATACAGACACACCAGTTACTGTGAAGCAGAGATTTTGCCCCAAACTTTCTGGAGTTCCACTCACTCACACCGTATCTCTATAAACATACTCCATAAAGCAAAGCAAAGCACAAGGTATCTTCCATATGACCTGATTATTTTCTCCCCCAATATTTGCTCACAGAAGACAAAAATGACCCCATTTAACATTTTGGGGGGCTACAAAGCTATTACCCTTGCTAAACACTCAGCAAACATGTAATTTACTCAGCAGCAATAGACAGAGTTCAAGCTCTTGCTTGGCATGCATTTAGTATCCCAAGCCCACCACATTTCAATGCAAAGCAGGCTTCCTGAGGAGTAAACTAACGCTAATCAATAGATCTGACTCAGTGAAAAGCCTTAGACTGATAGAAGAAGGCATCAAACATGAAGACAGATCATTACCTCGTCTAGCAGCTATCTGTCATTTCCAGAGAGGCGCAAAACTGTTTCTTAAAACATCACTTTAACTCAGTTCAAACTGAAACACCATTTCAAAAGCAAGCTCAGTAGGTTTAGTGCCACTATTTTACTAAAATTGGTCAGATCCCATTTTGCAATTGCCAGAAACCATTGTTATTAGCACTGCTCAAAATACACCCACCAAGGCTAGTTTAAGTCTCCACAGAGACACATTGGGATGTCTCCTTTAAAGTCAGGTACTCTAAAGGTTAAAAAAAATAAAAAATAAAAAATAAAAAATCTGTAAAAAGGCAAAGAGTTTCTTGCTCTATAAAAGGCTGCAGTCAAAACTGATCAAGTTTTCTCCCTTTGCTCTATATAACAGGTGTTAACAGAGACAGCAGTTAACCCTTGAGCCCAAATTCATTCCTGATACAAGTATTTGGTTCAGTGAGCTTTCAGGAGCACAGATTCATTTGGCTCCCACTGCGAATAACAGCCTATCAGTGGAATATTTAAGATATTTAAAAATTGTATTAAGAAGTGAAAGGAGCTATATTAACATTTCGAAGGAAGGGAAAAAAGCTTGCATGAAATCCTACCTCCTTGACAAAAGATTTCTTTATGTGCCAAAGTCATACTGAAAACTGGAGGATTCATAAGTAGCTTTGAAAACAGTACCAATAATTCTAATAATCACACTGAATGCCCAGCTTTCCCGCTTTCAAAAAGTCTCCTGGTAACCTCATTCGTTGTAACTAAGCCTTTCTATGTCAGCTTACAAGCACCTTCATAGAAACAGCCAACCAAAACTGAAGGTTTGCAATATAAAAATGATGTGTGGTTCCCACGAGGGTAAATTTCATATGTATTTGCTTCAGATCGCAGTCAGCTATTTCAATGAACCCTTCCCTCTAAAAAAAAAAAAATTAAAAAATACAATAAAATACACAAATCTTAAGATGTGTCACATTTGTTTAGAATATGAGCACTGGAGGTCATGGATGCTGAAGTATGTACTTCATGAAATACAGGCTGTGTTTTTACAAATGCTCATACAGTAGGGATATTTTCTACGTTCTTCCAAGGTCAGATATTTTTAACACCCCCGCGCACAGAGCCCTGTATGTTAAAACATTATATTAGGTCACAAAAATAGGATCAAAAGTTAAGATGTGGAAATTGAGGTTGCCGATGTCAAGTCAGATGTGGTCTTCTTTTCCTGTCACCTCCAATTTGTTCATGTCCTAGTCCTGCCACCTTTCCTCTGTGAAGCTTTTGGTCTTACTCTCATGGCAGACCTAGAGGCTTCACTTTCCTCTCCTCTGAATTTTCCTCTCTACAGCTGCCAGTCTCTGCTCTCCCTGAGGTCCCCATCCCCAGGGACCCAGGCCCTGCACTCCCCCTGCTCTCACACAGTGCCGCCCAACCTTTCTTTGTGTAGAGCCTTCACCACCTTTCCCTAGCACCAGCACCCCCTCCAGCACTTATCTCCTGCTCACTCCTCTCCTACCATGGCGCAGCTCCCTCTGTGCCACATCCTCAGTTCAGGTCTTATGCTCCTCAGCTCTGCTTCCGGAGCAGCCTGCTTTCTCCATTGCCAGGCCCAGCCCGTTGCTGCTAGCACAGGTGAGAGCATGATGCTGAAAGGCTCTTTGAGGAGTTGAGCTACACTCCTGGACTGAGCAGGTGGTGGTAGGATCTGACAGACCTGCCTGGTGTGGGTAACACAGGGAGCTGTACGGCAATGGTAAGTGACCTACCCTGCAGGCCAAGGGCAGCAGCAGTTCATTTTTAAGTTTCTGCTAGAAACAACAGGACAGGAAGGTCTGTTTAAAGAGAAGACATTGTGGCATGCTTGGTTTTTTTTAACATATCTAAACCCATTTTTCTTTAAACCCTTTTTTTTTTTAAAAAAGCTGAGCTGTTCCTGCAAAATTTTCAATATTTTTAAAAACTATCTGTAAGCAACTTAAAACAGGCTCTTACAGTAGGGAACGTCAGACACCCTGAATATCAGGGCTATCGCGCCTGCCCATAATAATTTCCAAATTAAATGTAGATTCTGTGGTATATCTTCACCTAAACAGATTTCCATAACCACCAACCAGTAACTCTTCTTTTAATTTAGGAGTGCTGTGCTAGATGAATTTGTTCCCAGACTCAGACTGTGAGGCTAGCATCCCAAGAGACACTCCCACCTCTTCCTGGGGATAAACAAGCTAGCCCTGGGAACATGAAACAAACAGCAAGAAACACTACTTAGCTTTTATAAATTTTAATAAAGTAAAACACAGGACTGAAAGCCTGATTTTTTTATTGGGTTTTTTATTTATTTACTATTACCTTGAAGTGAAAATGGTGGGGGGAAGGGGGCAAAGTATTTTTGCATATACTTTAAATACATAAATATACCATTTTTGGTATTCAATATGCTTCCTATCTGTCTACCCCTTCTCCTTTTTGGTTTGCTTTGTTTTTTAAGCAGTCAGGCGTTAGGCAAAAAGCTACCTTTTTAATTTATTTTTTTAATCTACAATGAGGAATGTATCCACAGTAGGCTTCACAATCCCCGTAGGTATTTTTCATGGTCATTCTTCAGTTTGTGAATCGGGCCATTAAGTTGTGTCACTGCCATCGCGGTTTTGATTGCCATGTGTGAGAAGTTACAGTTCTACTCTGAACTTTGTTCTGGAGTCTGTCTTAAGAACTGTACATTGCTTTTTACTCCTCGCCTTCCCCCACTTTTATATTATTATAAAAAATAATCTGTATACTTATACATACTGCAGCTAAGTAAACAATTTTTGACATTCCTAAATACTTAAGTTTACAAAGGATGTTTAATATTAGGTGGTCTATCTTAGCTTATTTTATCATTGCATCACTAATACTTAGTTCTAACGCAGCTTTGTGTAACACAGCAATAGACGTAAGATATGTATTGTTGGGTGGTAGAGGACAAAGGGAACATTTGTACCAACAAAGGTACATTAAATAAATATCTTGGAGAGAGTGGAAGACGACAGATTGCCAAGAAATTAAATGTACAGTGTTGAGAATGGCTTAGTATCAGTTTTTGAAATCTAGGAATTGCTCTGCTCTATCATATATATGGGAAATGAGGGGGCTGCAGATGATAATCACTCCTCTGACCTTCACCTTCCTGGGTTAAGCAGTCAGAAAGGAAAACTGTATAAATACCATTAGCAAGAGTGCAACAAATCTGAAGATCCCAAACTACTCCAGAGTACACTGGGTCTCCAGTGACCCGCACTAGGATTTTTATTTTTTTTTCTTGAAATGGACTATCTCCTCCCATCTTCTGCAGGCTCAAAAGAGAAGAGAAAGCTGCCATCTCAACAACAATACTTGAGCTGTGTTTTTCTCTTTTCATTTCCCCAACTATCACTCCTTATTCACTCCACATGGTGGAAGAGAGTCTCAGCTCTATGAACTTGTCTCCACTATTTTCAAAAGCAATGGGGGGCAGTGGAAAAAAAGAAGAGAGGGAGGAAAGAAAAGAGAGAAAGAAAAAGACAGAGAGGACACATCAAGGTGAGTTAGATTTCCACATCATTTATCCTACAAGAAAGCACATGCTTTAATCTACCCTGAGCCAGACACAGGCATTGTTAGGGTTGCATTTTGTCTACAAAGCTAAAGTAGCAGCGAGTGTAGTATTATGCTGCTGCGTCAGTCTAGTTTGACCAGTTTCACAAGTTCGCTAGGAAAGCAAGCATGACATTTCCATTTAGAAGAACAGGAGCGAAGCTTAAAAACATGGCTAGGCATGTTGTTTTAAATGGGACAGTGTGTTTCTGAACAGGAGAGAACCTTTTTTTAAAATCCACTGAACATTTTAACAACCAATGACAGATTTACCTGAACTTCAAAATCTGAATGCGGACTTCACTGAAGACCATGGGAGACAAAGAAGAGAGAGTTTTCAACAGGAGAAGAAAGGTTATGTATTGCTACTCTGGTTCTTTAATATCTACAGCTTATAGGTACACTCCCACAGCAGGTACAGATACACCCCGTCACTCAGGAGAGGATGCCCTGTACCAGTACCTGTCTGGCATAGCAGTGCGGTCCCCTCACACACTTGCTCTGCTGTGCGTGTAAACTGGAACATGCTCCGTGCCATGCCAGTTTTTAATCCGACTGCAGTATCCCAAACAGGAGTTTCAAAAGGACTTTCAAGTGGGAGAGGAAAGGGGGAAGGGGAGAGAAGAATGCAAACCGTCAATGTTCATACAGGCTGCGTGTCGTAAAGAACACTAGTTACCAAGAAGAAATACATGTCTTCAAATCCGTGTTTACATTCATGATGGGCAAACACAGAGAGGTCCAGGAATAAGCCCAGTTCACACTCACAAACCTGGTAGTGGTCCCAGAATCTTTTAGGTAAGGAGCTGGTGCAGGGCCTTCCTCCCAGAGTGCTCTGTGCAATGGGGTGGTGCCCAGCAGGAGCCATGGCCCATGGTATTTTGGACAGAGTTCCAGGTGGGTACTTGGAGGACATCAGCAATGCTGGCATTCCTCAGTAAGGCAAGAGCAGTAGCTTAAGCACGGTCTAGTGACAGAAGGGAACTCCACCCCAACAGTCTTATAAGAGACTTTAATGCATCTAATTACCGAGTTGAACAGTGTCCACACAGATACAGTTATGCTCTTTGTCCTTTCATTATTTGTTACAAATATCCTTAGAGACTGATACGCTCCACTATAAGAAGAACAAACTTTCTGTCACTGAGGGATCAAGAGGGGCCTTGGCACTGGAAGCAAGTGATGTGGCTAAAACCACACAAGTTGACAGCTGGGTTAAAAAGAATTAAAAACTACCTTGCAGAGAAACTCCAAATGGTGTATGGGAGCAACCTGTCCAGCCAAAGCACTGTCTGTGAAGGACCAGCAATAAGGGCCTGGATTTCTTCCACCTTCCTGGAAAAGGTGACTGCAAAAAGTTTATAAACTCCTCAAGTGAGGTGAAAGAAGAAACACATTCTTGTAGCTTGCAAGTCGGGCCAAGGAGATTGCAAGAGAGTACCTGGAGGTGGGTTTATCCATGACCAAACAAGATAATTTTTAAAATAAGCTAGAAGTGCCTGTCCCTTTCATGTGATCCTGTCATCATGGGCAGCGTTAAGAAAATTCTGCTCCTGCAGCACCTTTGTGCTCAGAGCCAAAACGCGCTCCCTTGTTAAAAATTTAGTATCTGTCACAACACATCTCAGAGAGGAAGGGTTTTCAGTGTTAGGGATGTCCATCCCTGAAGAACAGACTTTCTTGCTGGGATCTGAAATAGTTGTCCAGAAAGGAGAGAAGAAGAAGAGAAGAAAAGAAAGAAAGAAGAGGAGAAGAGAAGAAAAGAAAGAAAGGAGAAGAAAAAAGAAAAAGTCAGGACACCAAGACAAACAACACATGATCTAAAACCTATGCTGCTGCACACAGACCTTTGAGCCACTAAATCCAGATTCTCTACAATGATCTTTAAAGCCTGGATAGAGCTAACCTGTTGCTTTTCGGCGTTCATCTTTATACCTCCAGCTCTTAAGGCATAAAATACTGCTACAGAAAGGCTGTAAGACTCTTTGATCAGTGTTCAGATAAAGTGGAGAAGATAGTGAATTCCCCTGAGACGGGAACGGCTTTGTTAAGGTACTCACTGTAGTAGACAAGGAGACATTCTGGAATTAGAAATGGTCTTGCTCACCCTAAGATAAAGCATCTGCAGGATGTTCCCATAGCTGTATGAAACCAGAAATCTCAAGATCAAGAGACATGAACCAGTCTTTTACCTCAAAAGTCAAGAATCAGAGCAGGCAGGGTCACTATCCTGAACTTGAGAATTATGGTGCTTAGATTTTCTAAACACAGAACAAATTTAGATCTGCTATTTCTCTTCAGTTCCATGAACTACTTGTTTAGGTATCTCACACACTTTGTAGCGTATGAAAATTATCTGTAGGGTAAAGCATTTACTATTTATGTGAAGTAACTCTAATGAAATAATCAAATGGGTATAAAAGTTTTTGGCAGAAAACATATAAGGAATAATTTCTGATAATGGTGTGCTGGACCCATGAATCTGACATTGCCTGTGCTCCTCAAAGACCTCAGTCTCCTGTGTCCACTTACTACACAGTATCATTGCACGGGAAGACAGATTATGTATAAAAATGTATTTATTTGCATTTAATCCACATATATATATATATGTATAATGAATTTTAACAGTTTGGAAATCAGATGCTAGAGATAGCATAGTAATCAAGGACAGCAAAAAGGATGTCAGAAGTTGACCAGTTCTGAAATGCTGGATGTTATGAATGGTTTCTAAAACTATTATTCTACAGAAAGCTACTCCAAATCTGCCGAAAAATTAGACTGCTATATTTTATGTACATCATTAGTTACAGATGAAGCACACCCATGGAAAAAAAAAATACTGTAAAACAAGCTACCTAAATTACAATTATCAGAAAATAAGCATGACAGGAAAGACAGCTAAGTAAGAAAAAGGGCAATCTGGCGTAAGCAGAAATGGATAAATACTCCCAATAATAACTGTGCTTAAGCTGCAAGTGAGAAAAAGTTCCTAAATACTGGTGTGACCTTCCAGTCAGGTCATCAAATGCAAGAAAGTCCCTGTTTGGAGCAAGGTAACAAAATGCACAGAACCAAGTAACAGATCTTGTACGATCTTCTGTGACTGTAGCTTGGAAGCTCCTCACCCGTCCCATGTGCAGAGCTATTCCACCATCAAGGAATGTGCTTCTGTGTTGCTGCTGATCTGATCATAATGTTTACTTCAGAGTGAATCTACGAGCATTAGCAAATTAACTGTGTTTCCTTGGTTTCATTTCGCTTTTCCCTCTTCTTTTCCCCTTTTTGTTAGGGGTAGGAGGGGAGGTAGAAGAAGGGCAAGAAGGCAGCAGAGAAAAAAGCACGGGGAAAGACAAGCTAAGAAGATATTTAAGCAAACCCAGACACATACAACCTGAATTACGAGTAGTATTTCCAGAACATAACATGGCTGCCTGCAGTTCTACAGACAAAAATATGTATTTTTGTAAAGTAATATAAAAATGATACATACAGCTTCACTGTCCTTCCTCAGAAGCATGCTGCAGAAACAAATGCATCCTCCTAAGAAGTTGTGAATGGTGAGAAAAATCTGTGTTTCAGCCTGAGGCTAAAAACTGAATCTATTTCTACTATATCAGTTTCCTTTTAAATATCAATAAACAACACAAGTCCTGGGTGACTTCCTTGCAAGACTTGCTGTTTCTGCTTCTGTTCATCCATTTATGTTGTCTTTTATATTTTGCTTTAAACACATTTTGGTAATTATGCAGCAGGATAGGATACGTCTTCCATTCACACGCTTTTAATTAAAAAACAAATACACATGGCAATAGATTGGGTTTTTTTAGTCATTTAAGCCTTTAAGCTCAGGTCAAAGCCTGGCCACCAAATTATGCTATTATGTTTTATCTCCCTGCACCTACTTCTTCATTGCAAAAGAAAAGCTGATAATAAAGGCGCTTTTTTTTATATACTGCTGAGGAAGGAGTGACTGTAAGGCCGTAAAAAAAAAAGAGAGCTGTGGTGGCACAGAAGTGCATGAAACATGAACGCTCATCTGTAGCATACCCCAGAGTTTAACTGTAAAAATGACCCATACAAATACAGGAGCATCAAAATACCACTATAAAATGTGACAAACGCTACCTTCTGCCTTGATGCAAACCGCAAACGTGTGGTCACTTTGTTACTGACATCAGTCTTCATCACACAACTTTTGCGGGGAATCCTGGGGCAGGCAGTGCTCAAACAGGACCACGGCCAGGCCACGTGGCTGTCTGATGGCAGCCACAAAACAACTCAGAAGAAGCTCTGAGATGTCAGCCCTGGTGGCAGCACAACTGGGAAAGGCTTTGAAGAAACATCTGTCAGGCCAGAGATGGTGAGGAAGAATTATCCAGTATCAGAAAGCAATCATACACAAGTCCTCAACAACAGATAGGCAATGTAGTCTTTCATAATATGGGAAACAAACAAAATTACCTGACAACTTCAACTAATACCTCATCTCCCATCTCTTCACATGAGCAAGATTGGGGAGCATGCTTCACCATGCCCTTCCAATGTCTTCACCTCCATCGTCATCCTCCGATTTTTCTGAACAACATCTGCTGCTGGATCTCTGCTCAAACTCCAAGAAGTCGTTTGGGTTTCATCAAGGCCCAAAACATTCCCGTCCTCCCCTGTCCACTCCAGCAGACTCCTGAACCTTCTTTTCCTGCAGCTTCTCAGTGTCTATCCCCTCCCAGTGATAACCCCACCTCCAGTAACTTCTTCCCTGTGCTTCTTGGAGAGCCGCTTACGGTTTTCTGTCATCTCTCCAAGAGAGATCTATGAGTCTTGGACACAGCATTTCATACCAAAGGCCGATGCCTTGGGGAGGGGAATACCACTGAGCCAGGAAGACTACTGAAGTAAGGAGAAAATAGCCAGTATTTTTAGAGAAACGCGTAACTGTCAGGATGTGTTTGTATAAATCCTACACTTTTCTTAACAAGACTCTCTGCAGAACACATCATTTCAAAGAACACTTGAAATTTAATCCTTGGCATTGATACCTAAGCAAAAGCCACTGTCAGAGCTGCTGCTCTCATTCCAGTCTCACCTCAAGGACAGAAGATAATGAGAAGTAAGGCACATGGACAAGCCCAACAGGAAAGACCTCATGCACACATATGAAAAGATGTACTGGAAGCCATCAAATCACTAAAATGGAACAGGATAATGTGTAGTTTTAGGATGCTATTTTCAGTTGGTTTTAAACTTCTTTATTTCTTAAATAGTGTCTTTCAACATCCACCAAATATATTCACATAAATTCTAAGTGCTAGGTTTGACTTACAGTAAATTTCACTAAGTTCTAAATTATTTGATTCATCCAGAAAAAAACTCTGTTATAGCCAGATTTTACCATGCCTTCCTCCTGCATCATTTTACATATCTCCCCAAAACATTACTCTTTTAAACTCCAAAGTCCTGATATTAGAATGCTTAACAAAAACAAAAAATACTTTTACTGACTAAATGCAAGAACTTGCATCTCAGTATGAACGATGGCACTGCTTCCATAGTGCTATAATAATTAGAGTTAACATAATGAAAACCTAGTAAAAAGACTATGAATTCACCATATGAGCACATATGGATGTGAAAAAGGAAATCAAATGAGTCCTCTACACTAAAATTAGATTCAAAACAGAACAGCGGCCCACAGAAATAGCACAGGCCTAAAAAGTCTATATAAATTTACTATGCCAAATCCAATTTTATCTAACATTCGGTTTCATCTATCCATGTTTCCACAGAGTATTTAAGGTATTGAGAATTTAACTGTTCATGCAAGTCTGGACTGCAGCGTAGCCTCTTCAGATAGATTTTCATGTTTGAAGCAAAACAGAGCTGGATTCATCACAGAGCCACAAAACTATGGAGCCCAGACCACCAAGTGAATGTGATTTTCCTAACCAAGCTTTGAGATTTTGCACTGACTGCTCTGCTTATGTTTTCTGTACAACTGAGTCTTCCTTTCTGAGGATTGTTCAACACAACGATTCATTTTAAGTATACCTTCTGAAGAGTGGTCTCAGCATAAAAAAGGAGAACAAAATCCATTTAATCTCTGTTATTGTATATGTATTCATCTAACTATGTTTTTAAAGCAATTCATGTGTGAAGATGAGCCACCTCTCAGTTCAAATAAAGACAATTTTGAATATGATATTGCTTTTCTTGTAGCCCCTGTAACTTTCTGACACAAAACTTTGGTGTAAAAAGCTTGTGACAGAGCTCTAAGCAGTTTTTGTTTTGTTTATGCTGCGTCCTCCGTGTCAGTTCAAATTGCTGTGTCCTGCATCTTCTAACATGTCACATGCACTGAAGGTCATGTCAACCATCAACTGGGGAATCAAATCAAGCAGCAGCAGTGTGTCCATTTTACTTCTGGACTGCCCCAAAGGTGTTTGCTGCAACAGATGCCAATCATTAAATCAGTATTCTGTTAAACTCAGAGGCACTTCTTTTGTGGGATAAAACCAATTTCTCCAGAGCTGTTTTATTACCTTGTGACTTCCAGGATTTAGCTTGCCTTTTTTTTTTTTTTTCTATTTTTTGCTTTTTTTTTTTTTTTTCTTTTTAGGGTAGCCAAGAAATAAATAGAAAAGCTACACACCTATTGATGCAGTTGCAAGAGACACATGGGTACCTGAGGATGTGCTGCATCTGCTGACTGGGGAACTGTGACAAGCCAGTTAATCACTACTGCCTACATATTTCATTTTTACTGTTCAGATGAGGGGCTATCCCGTGTTCCACAAGCGACCCAAAATATTCAGGTCCTCTTTAATATAAGAAAGAACTACTACTTCTAACAGATGATTGAAGATTTACATCCCTCACCTACAAGGTTCTACTTGCCATCCCATTTTACACTGTATCACAGCTCTTAACGCTGCTCTGCCATGCTCCCCCATCATCTTTCTATTCCTGTTCTCTCTCTGAACTTTTCATCTTCTGTTGCGTCTCCCATTCTCAGCAATCCTCCCCTCAGACCTTCCAGGCTCGACGACAGATTTTGTGCACAAAAGGCCGTAAATTTTTAGGGCAGGAATGATCTCACTACTTTTGTTAGTTAACAAGCTCTATAGCCTTGATGGGGAGGGAAATGCAACCTACTACATGGTTTTAAATAACCACTATACTCATAAATTATTTGTAGCAGCAATAATACGCCTACACCAAAAATCAGCAGGAAAGATCACATACAGCCGTGGTCTCTCACAGTCGTCGGTGCCATCTGGAGCTTCGAGCGGCTAACTCTGCTCGGCCGTCTGTGCTCACCGAGTTGCACGATACGCAGGAAAATATTTCAGGACTTCACAGTTCCTTCCCAAGTAACACATGAACAATGATCTTCCACCCATAGCTAGCGCTTACACTGTGAGCACACTGTTGTTGAGGAAGGAACAACAGGTCAACCGGGAGGAGAGCTACCAGCTTTGTCCCCGGCACAATGCCCTAGAGCCGCCACGCACGCCCCTCACTCGAGTTGCGTGTTCCCTGTCATTATACTTGCCGGAAGGTCCAGTGGGACCGGCTCAGGGGCTACGGCAGCTCCCTGAGGTCCACAGGCCTCCGGGAAGGGACAGGCCACCTTCTGATCCACAGCCGGGATGAATGGATTAGCGGCGAGCCAAGCCAGCTGCCGCAAGCTTTATCAGTGCGCAGCCCTGACAGATGGGAGCCCATTGGAGAAGCCTCCTGATACAGCCCGTGCGGCCCTCGCGCCGGCCTTCTGCTCACCCCGCGCTCGTCCACGCGAAAGCAGATACAAAATATGCAAAAGGGGCAAACACACATTTAAAAATACACGCACCCAGCCTGGGAGGCTGCTTAGATTCAGCGACACCAAGTGAGCCGCCCTTGAAGAAGGAGCTGATTTACTGCAGTGAAGGTGCTTATGGGAAAGATGCTTCGTTTTTGTTTGAATTTGCTCTTGGTAGGATTTCTAACAGATGACACTTGTTTCCACCAGAACCAAATTATCTGCTGGTGTTAAAACTGCATACATCAGGACTGTAGTAAGAGACACAAAAACCAGAAAAGAGACTGTAAACTGTAGAGATTAATTCCAACTAATTTAGTTTCTCCTGGGCTAACTATATACATAAACGTCATAGATATTTAAAGCAGGGCATACCCCAAGTTGATGCAGTGGAAACTGAACTTGTGTGTTTCAGACGAGGCAGATAATGTCAATTTGACTTTTAAGTCACAAAGCATGCACCTACTCCAGACTTATTTGGTATTTTATCTAAGGCAAAGGGTTGCAACAAGACCAAAACCACTATCAATTTTAATTGTTGCAATTTGTATTCATGACAATTAAAAATCCTTTAAAAATTACAGAAACAGAAAACTGTCTAAAAAAGGAAAATACCTAACTACAGCCAGAAAAAAACAAAACAAAACAAAACAAGTGACAAAACACTTTACTGTTGACTATGCCACACTTCAGCATGCACTACACTTGGGCACAGCAGCATATAAAAAAGCAAATCACGCTGCCCCTATTTAAGAAAGAAATTCTCTTAAGATTGTTCTCTCTCAGACTGTTATATAGCCAGATAAAAGCCTAGCAGAGTCAATGGCATCCTTGGCATTCATTGCAAGGGACTTCGTACCAGACACTATGTATCAATACACACAGTTTCTCTCATATTACATCTCATGAGTCTACGCTTCACATCTTCACAAATGTGAACGATATTTAGAAAAAAATGCTACAGTTTGCCAGCCTGGTATGTAAAAGCTTCGTTTTTCCTTCTCTCTTGCTTCTTGAAAGGGGTGTCACATAAAAGTGACATCTAAGTCCTTCCCACCTAAGTCCAAAGCTGTTTCATTGCAGGATAAAATGTTTGCAACTCAAAAAAGCTGTCTATCTGTAAGCAAAGTATCTAGAATTTTATCTACATGTTACACTCGTGCACTGTGGAAAGTATCAACTTCAATTTTTATTTTCTTAGGAAATTCATACTAGAACTCTAAATCAACCTTCTACCAACCAAGAAATCTTTACATCAGTACTCTTAATTTCTGACAGTCTCCAAAGAAGTATAGTACCAAACTAGCTAATGCAGTTTCAAACTAATTTCACAACTTGCTTATCTTGAAAACCTATTTAGTGCATAAAAGTCAAAATACAATATTAGAAAAAAGAAAACTAGTGACAAGTACTGCCATGAAACTTTTACTTTCTAGAACAGTTTAGAAATTATTCATCCACCTCAAAACTGGCTATTTTATTCACATTGAAACACATGATTTTTGTACTCTTTGAGGACAGCTGGATGACGCATTTTCCACAAATTAAATGAAATACCTGTTTTCAATATATGGAAAATGGGACTACAGATCTATTCAGGCAGTGTAGTAGCCTGAAGTAGAAGTAGCCAGTACCTACTTCTAAAGACAATTTGACATTGCTTCAGCAAACTACGTCAAAATGTATACAAAAAACCATACTATCTCCTGAAAAAGCAAACCTATTTCTCATTCAGGATTTCCAGTAAGCGTAAGATCAAGATAAAGGAGTAAAGAATTGATTGTAACTCCAAGTCTTAGACCACAAAGAGCAAAATTCTTTATGGCATGTTCAAAATCAAAATACATGGAAAAACAGCATTTGAAAAGACTGTATTTATAAACAGAAATATGCTTTCGACAATTGTTTTCAACAGAAAAAAGCGTTCACCACAAAATCGTCAAACCAAAAAATCTGAACAGTGGTATTCTCCCTAAACTTTGCAGTATTTCATTGCTGCAACATGGACACTTTTCTAGGAGGAAACAAAAATACAGGTGCTCTCCAGACACTTCTGTTCTTTGTTATTCAGTGAGAGAATTTGTTTTAAAGACTTAATTACTTTAAAAGCCCTCTAGACCAGATAAAGACAGTAAACAGTGATTAGGATTCCACACTTACACTTGTGGGACTTCATCAGTTAAGCTTGAACCTCATGTTTTATAAACATATTTATGAATTGTAGGTTTCATTTATAAATGTAGTTTCTGATATACAGCTGCACTCAACGCCCATGTCTAAGCGATTTCTTCAGAAATGTGTAGATCTCAGTCATTCACTTTCTAAATTCTACATCACAGAGAACACTGAAGGCATTTATGAATACTGCGAAGGAAGTAACTTCAAATGGAAGGACTTGGGGTTCTTGTTTTGGATTTGGGAGGGGAGAGGGGGTATTAAGTGCAAGAGGCATCTGCAGATTCACATTTCATGCTATGTAATGTTTGTTTGTAGTACACTGACCTAGTTAAGCCTGACGGCAGCACTAACAAATACGGTCAACAAATTCAACAGAGGAGGAACAGACACCTTTCATGCGGAAACAAGAAAAGAGAAGAACAAAAAATACAGTAGCTCTCACCCACTGACACATCAAACATCCAGAGTGGACCAACACAGTTGCATCACTTAAAATGCTCAAAGTCCAGATGCACTCTAATTCCTACTTGTTTCAGAAGCCTAATTAGTGTTGACAGACAATAGCTCACAGTGAAGACTACAGATATTCTACTTCAAAGACAAATGTATAGAAAAAAAAGTAAAACCACAGAAGAGATGGGTTTGGGCAACTACTGGAGCAGCTATCCAAACAGAGCAGAGCAAGTGCAAGTAAGGCAACCAGTTTTAAGACTGAGCACAATCAATCTATGAAAAGACCTATATGATCTAGCTGCCTACAGTGGTCCTTGGCTTCGATCATTCTTCTGCTACAACAGCTAGTTCAACATGTCCAAACGTGACGTCCTCATGCCTGAGTGTCTAAATGGATCAAAACAGGGGTTTTGTGTCATTTTAATAGACTAAGCTTGTGGAAGATCACAAGGAGAAAAGGAAGAGAAGTGACAGAGAATGAAATTTCTTCAGGCAGCTCTAAAGCTGCTCTGTTGTGTGGCAACTTCATCAGATGTTCCATCACAACGAGAACTGTACAACAAATGAACAGTGGCAGCACACTGACGTTCTTTCTTCTTACTCCGAGTTCCCCCTGCCTTGTAAGTACAGCTGTACACAAGAATCTATCACCAACAATAAAAAACAAACCAAACCAAAACAACCCCCCCAAAACCCTGGGTGAAGGACAGTTGGTAAAAGACTGAATGAAAATGCAATTATCAAAATTCAACTGCAGTTGAGATTACTGATGGATAAAAGACAATGACTGAGAGAGAGAAAAGAACTGGGGTTGTGTTTAGTTCTGCCTGGCAGATTTTGGAACATTTCTTCCCACTGGACAGCACAATGAGCACCATATCCAGGTGTCCTGAGGCAGCAGAGTGTTGCTGCTGATGTGAAAAAGGTTTATGTGCAGTCGTTTCCTTTGCAGTGAACACTTTCCCAGTTGATTAAAATACTGTGACAATCTCAAAGCTTGCTAAAACCAGGAAAGCTAAACATATGGATCGCTTTAAAGAAAGACTAGAATACTGACTCGGGGGGGGGAGTGGGGTGGGGAACAACACTTTGCCAATGGTACTCTAATGCATCTAAACTATAGCTGCCACTATCATTAACAGCTAATTGACATTAATGCAGTACAGGTGGTGGACAGTGTTCAGGGCAGAAAGCACTTCTCTCTCAGCCCGTTCCAAAGACAATTAAAAGCCACCTAAATAAATTCCAGTGCCCAGCCCTGCTGGGCGCATGAACAAGTTGCTGTGCACCAGGAGTCATTTACCCCACTCTGTTGAGGGCTACAGTGACAGTGCAAGGTACCAAGGTGATGGTGTGTCCGTGGACAGTAAGTACCTATTTGGAAACCCATGGCAGGCTCATGCCTTACGGTAAGGTGGTGTGCCTGCCCGAGGGAGCGGGAGGACACGCGTGCTGAAAAGGCCACTCTGCTCCAGCACAATCCCTCAGCTGCTGCTCACCACTCACTGCACCTACGTGATTGTAGCTGCAACAGACTTGTGGTCAAAAAAGCCTGTTTTAAGGTTTGTTTATTCCAAACAAGTTACCGATGTAGAGAACAGATGGGGGGAAAAGAGAAACGGTTTAAAGGAATAAAATAAAAATTAAAAAGAAAAAAAAGCTGTGGGATAAGCCAAAAGTAATGCCAGCAATTACTTAACAAAAATGAAATATTTAAAGTATGATGAGAAGAAAAACTTAGAAAAAGCAAGGTGCACAAAAAAAAAGCATGGTTTTGTTTTGCAGGGCAGATGTTTAGGATTTACAATCAATATGGTTCACTTTTTCATGCTATAAAATGCATATACAATTATGCCCAAGATGTGTGTAAATGTTTAAATATTAAAACAAAACAGATATTCTGCATGTTTGATGTTTGTTTTTGAAAAGAAAAAAAAAGCTATTTTACAAGGATCCAAGCACTAGAGTGAAATTAACATAAAACAAACAAACCAGTGTAATAAAATAAAAAGCTCAAAACCAAGTTAACCAAGGTCGTTAATGTCAGTTAAATGGCAAAGATCCATGTTAGCCAATGTTTAAATATCAATTAAATGAGAGAAGACTGCCTTGCAATTACACTTCAAAGATAGATTTCTGCTTCTCCTAGGGTTTCTATTGTCTCTAGAAAATATGCACGTTTCCTTACATTTCTGAAGTTTAAATTTCCTTATATAAATTGTCACAACTACTCTGAAATTTCCGATTTTCTTCCTCCTTTTTGACATATATTTTTCTAAATATTTAGGAGAATGCTAGCACTGATCTGCTAGCCCTATCTACTTCTTCCTATGGTAAAAATGTAACTAGTGAAACCATATGTTGAGCTTCTCTACTTGAACAGGAGACAAAGCTCTTGTCCACCTCTTCACTCTAAAAATACTGCCCAGGTTAAAATCTTAAAACACAAAAGGCACACCATGCATTAGCACACATTCACAGTGCTTTGCTGACCATAACAAAAAAGTCCTTGTATGGATGGAAATGGAAGTCTGGAAAAAAAAAAAAAAAAATGTGTATTTGGTAAGAAGTTTTTTTTCATGCCCTGCCTCTGAGTAATACTGCCTGGATGGAATTTACAGAGAGCCACAGTCTAAAAATACAGAGGCTGGGAACAGCAAAGCAGCTACATGGATTACACTCAACCCTTACAACCCTGTGTAGATTCACAGGAAAGCTGTCTGTCAGAGCACCCACCAACAGTATTGTTCCTATCTTGGAAAACTTACTAACAATTTGAGGAGCACGGCTAAGATGTACCAACTACAGGAAAGAGAAGTCAAGTGTTGGCCACTCTACAACGCCCACAGAAAATATTCACACAGGGAAATGTCAGCACTAACAAGTGCTCATAGAATATACGCACAGATCGAGCAGTGGGGACATCTCCAGGGTTTTCCAATTATTATTTAAATATTTTTTTTTTTTAATACAAATTCTCCTTTTTTCCAGCCTACAGGAGATGAGATAGATGAAGCTGATAGGTATTTTATGTCAACAATATTAGGGGAGGCCCAGCATCCTGTGTGCTGCTGACATAAGAGCAATCTATTTGAGTAACATGAATTCTGATTTTTCCTAATCCTCAAAAGAAGATGAAAAAGGAGAGCTTAGGGTATTTGGTTTTTTGTTTGGGTTCTCCCCCACCCTGACTTCAGCTTCCTACATAAGGAATACATACATACAGGCCCTATACACACAGGATTGTGTCAGAGCTCTTCACTAGGATTAAATCACAGCATGGGAGGACTGTCTTTTGATTGAAACAAAGCAGTGTCTACTATACCTTTCTTTCAAGAGGTCAATAGAGAAAAAGGGATTTTACTAGCAGTCATGTCCTTTTCACCTTTCTATATTTGTAAACAAGTTCAACAGCCAAGTTACTTAAACTGCCAGTGGAACTAGGGATATTGCTTACAACTGTGTAAGTAGTCCCTTTTCGTCCTTGGGGGTGTGGAAGTTTGGGGGCAGGGGAAAGCTGGCTCTTCCAAACATGCTAGCATCTAAACAAGTAAGTTGCAAAAGAGGTGATTATCTAATTTGATGATACTGTTTCTTTTCCTAGAACAAGAAGGTTCAAATCTATCCAATACGGAGAAGCGATCCAAGTTAAGAAAGATGTTCTTAGACCCTTGCTTGGTTTACTTGCATAGACACACTGCTACCCTGCTGAGCAAGAGGGGATGTTCACACAATCCCTGCTTCAAGGTGAGAAAGATCCTTTGAGCTTGCAAATGTCAAGGCAGAGATTCCCGATATCCTTAAAAGATGATATATAATTCTTCAGCTCAAATCAGCTCTTCAGTCCCCCGAACTGAAATCTGTGGTCAGCTAAATGTAAACCATGCACACCAGAAATTTATCTTTTAAGGTATAATTTCTTTCAGTCTACTGGCAAGAGGAGCATTTTACAGAAAACCATATTCCTCTCTCAAGAACTGTATCACAACCTTTGCAAAGAGAATAGCTGAACTCAAGTCAGTCACTCACTATTTTGCCTAAATCACCATAATGCTGAGACAAAGGTACTGAGCCTTCACGAGAACCACCGGCTCGGAAACTTCATGAGGAGGAGAGTAGAAAAGCATGCCTGTGTTTCAGTGAATAGTCATAATGCCTGTCCAAAAGGATATTACTAATATTAGTAATAAATGAGCAATCTACAGATACAGGAGAACTTTCTTGTGAATACACCACCAGGCCCAGACAATCAGGCTCCAAATTCTCTTGACCATCAAAGCAATCTGCCCAAGATCCCATCTTCTAGGTAACACGTACTAGAAATCATCTGATGGAGGTCTGGCAGCGCAACTGTCCAGCATTTGTGTTGAAAATAAGGATCACATGGTAGGGTAGGGTAGAAATCAGGCAGATCCACCAACACAGGATTGTCAGGAGACAATCAGATGACATCAGAAGATGTGTAGACAGACAAGTGCTTTTCTAGGATGGCTCCTTCCTGAAAACATACAATGGCCTAGCTTTACTGCTTATACAAGACACTTTAGGAATGAGCTTAATAATGCCAAGCTTTTCTGAAAAAGAACAACTTTGCTGGATTTTTAAAACAGTATTACCAGCTTTAGAAGAGGTGAAAGGCAGTAAGTATCTATAATATAGAGACAGCAATAGCCTTCTTCCAGCTCCCACTAACAATGAGGGAGAAGACAGACAGAGAGTAAAACTCAAGAGTTTGAACAGTCCCCAGCCCTTTCCAGAAAGAAATGACATTGTCTCTTCAAAAGAAATGGAAAATGCATTTTGTGCCATGCTAACTGTACCCGGACTTTCAGAAATGTGAGAGTATGTAAATCAAATATACACAAGAACATCTGGATTAAGTATGTCCTGACTGGAAATAGGAGCGCACAAATGAAAAGCTCTAACAGTTACCAGTCTGCTCTCAAGGTGAGAAAGAGGAAGGAGTTAGCAGCAACCCAGTGTTCATCATAACCGGTATGTACATCAAGCATCAACTACTCTATCAATATCGATATTAGATATTACTGGATATTAAGTAAGCAAATGGAATTTCAGAATGCCTGTAAATTAAAAGATACAGGTTTTCTATGCAGGTATTAAACCAGAAGTAGCCAATTCCTCCATCTCATTCTGCAATCCATATAGAAAGCTTTACTTTTCTCCCTCCACCGTTTGTCTAACATTTAAATAAAATACTGAAGAGCCCAGGACAGTCTAGAGATGTGCTGAGATTCCTGTGAAGTGGGTTTAAGAAGCAAATGAAATGAAATTAAGGAAAAAAAAAATTAAATGTAAAAATCCAGTAGCATTACTATATTTTCAACAGTCATTTAGTGTTGTGCCTTTTACAGAAATAATTTCCTTTCCATGGATTTGGTCAGTAATATCTTTGAATGGTTGCGAGTGCAGTGCATTTTTGAAAGCAACCTGAAAAAACTAGGTTAGCCTAGAAAGTGAATTCCATCTGTCCTGGTTGTCATCAGTAAATGATACCTATTCACTTCCTTTCAAGCATATAATCTAGTACTCTGTCTAAACCAGGGTTTTAAAGACTTCTCTTATCAGCTTTTAGCCTGACTTCAGTAAGTAGAAAATACAGTACTACAAGCTGGTGCTATATTGAAATTAGAGAACTGAGGTTGGTTGTTTGGTTTTGTTTGTTTGTTTTGGGGTTTGGGTTTTTTGTTTTGGTTTTGGCTTTTTTTGTGCATGTGTGTGGGGGGGGTTTCTTTGTTTTTGTTGTTGTTGGGGGGGATTTTTTTGGGGGAGGGGTGTGTTGTTGTTTTAGTTTGGTGGGGTTTTTTCTGGGTTTATGTGTGTATTTTGCCTGT
>WTSP01003344.1:0-25819 GCA_025331215.1 Actenoides lindsayi
TCTCCTGATCTCCAGGACTTCTCAAAGATTATGGAGAGCGGCTTAGCAATGACCTCAGCCATCTCCCTCATCACTCGCGGGTGTATCCCATCGGGGCCCATGGACTTGTGGATGTCCAGTTTGTTCAACTGATCTCTAACCCAAGCCTCTTCGACAGAGGTAGAAACTTCCTCCCTCCAGATTTCCTCTGTGGTCTTGAAGGCCTGGGACACCTGGTAGCTGGCCTGAGTAGTAAAGACCGAGGTGAAGGTGGCATTCAATAATTCAGCCTTCTCTCTATCCTCAGTCACCAGCACACCCACTTCATTCAGCAGCGGGCCCACATTTCCTCTAGACTTCCTTTTGCCTCCAACATACTTGAAAAAGCTTTTCTTGTTGTCCTTGACCTCCCTCGCCAGGTTTAGTTCTAGAGAGGCCTTAGCTTTCCTTGTTGCATCCCTGCACCCTCTGACAACCTCCCTGTATTCTTCCCAAGTGGCCTGCCCCTCCTTCCATATTCTGTATAATTCCTTCTTCTGCTTAAGTTTATGTAGCAGCTCCCTGCTCAGCCATGCGGGTCTCCTAACTCTCTTACTTGATTTTCTACTCTTTGGGATGCATTGATCTTGAGCCTGGAGGAAATGGTGCTTGAATATTAGCCAGCTCCAAAGATTAAATCTGAACTGAATGTGCTGAAGTCCAGTGATGGAAAGTTTGTTCAGAGATCTATCATTTGATTAAGTTCCTGCTGGAATTTAAGTAGAACAGAAAAAGAGGATGAGGTACTCTGACACTACTCACAGCAATATAGAATAGATTAGAATAGATACCATGAAACTTGCAGTATGTCTCTGAATGTGATGGCTAAAGTAGACACAGTTGTAATTATGATAATTCTGGCACATCTATACATTCTCAGTGAAAATTTCTCATGTATAGCTTTTTTTGTATGGGTATCATCCTGTGACAAATCTCTGTACATAAAAGTAAGTGTTTATAGTATTACTGATTACGGAGTGACCCAATTGATGCCTCTTTACCAATAGACACTATGTAAGATATCATAGTGTTAACTCTGTGGTATTTTTTACCTTTTTTTTGTATTACTGTGTTTGGGAAAACAAGCTTCTAATGACAGCTTCTCTGTATGCAATACAATACATATCTGTCCTATAAGAGTAGCCATTTAAATTCTACTAGGAGCAAGTAGATAAAATGTCAGTCTGGTCTACAGTCTTGATCTAAAGATTTTAATGAATTCATACTTCTTTTTTTCTAATTGTATTTCAAATATTTCCTGCCTTAAAATAAAATCTGTAAGCTGCAGACGTCATAGAAGCTAGGTAAGTTATCATCACTTGTGGAGAATTAGTTTTGGGGCTTTTTTTTTTCTTTTCCTTTAAGAAGTAATAACTTACTATAAGACAACTTCATGTTCCTTTTATCTGACCACTATGTACATATTAATTTCAGCAGGATAAACACAGCAGAGCATGTAAGACCCTTATTCAAAGAGCCCTGATTTTTGCTGGTTTAGACAGTAGACTATCAGTTTGGTGTTGTCAGATATGTAATTATGAAGAGATTTTTGGATTCCCTAAAATGTATCATCTGCATCTCTCACATAATGGACTTGTCACTGCAGGGGGCTGAGTGTTTCCTCTTTGGCTTTGTTATGGCTGGTAAATTTCAATATAGAGACGAGGAAAGGACTCAGAGGGAAAAGTAATACAGTGAATAACATCATTTGTTTCACTGTTAATTGGCATCATTTTGTAAGAAATATTTTATGTAGTCTATATCCTTACATTACATAGCCAGTTTGTAAGTTGTAAGAAGTTAATTTTAACTCTTAAATCTAATCTTCACTCTTAGAAGAATCTTGTTTCAAATTATGAGGTGTTTGCGGGGCAGGGACTGTGGTTATGGTGGCAAGAGTTTGTGTGATCATGTAGAAAAACATTATTTACTAACTCTCTGATATGTGCTTAGAAGACACTTGAAGGTGAAGTGAAACTTTGGTATAATTGTCTTGTAATATGTACAAGGATTACTCTCTGGTTAACTTGTGTGGTTTTGATTTTTTTTTTTTCAGTTCATTTTGATTAGATTTTTCATATGAAAAGATTAACTAGCGGAAACACTGAGTATATAAACTTCACTGCGTTATTTGTTCTTTCTAGCAACATGTAGGCACATGTCGAATATATAGAAATGGTAATTTTTTGGAAACAGAGAACTTCTTTAGATCTGACACAATGGAGCCTTCTTTCACTCCTGACTTATGATCACTAAAACACTAATTGACACTGAATTGAATAGTTAGCTTTATTTTTAAAAGTGAAACAACCAGAAATACCTCTTAGGAATTATCACGAATATGTTTTTCTTGAAACTAGTCTTTTTTGTTTATCTCATTCAAGTTATTCTTTTCCAGACTAAAACACAAGGAAAGGTACAATGTTGTTTTGCTCAACACTTTGAAGTTCTTGGATAGCTAATAGCTAGCAAATATAGAGATAATGAAGGCTTACTTTGGCTGATATATTTAATACTTTGTCTTGCCTTAACAAAATCATCCTTTGCCACTTCTCAAAACTGCCATATGACCCATGCTTCTGATACGTTATTAGAATATACTGATGTGTAGCTATGCAGTTGTAAAAGGTATTAAGTTACTTGTTATAGTTTTGTGTAGAAACATAAGAATAGCAACTGCAAAGTTCAAGATTCTGAATGATGGGGGGTTTATTTCACAAATGCATTCATAACTAAATTTCTTGAAATTCTGAGCAATCTACTCAGTTCTCATGAAGCTCCCCTTCTCTGTTGTTTGAGCATTAAATATTGGTAGTATTTTCCAAATTAAAGCTGAAAAGAGAGTTGTAGGGAGAGATTCATTTCATTCCTCTATACACTTAGTATGCTTGACCATCTTAACTTTTATTTTTCCTTTATGATCATTTCTTCTGCATTTCCTTTTCATATTGCTTTGTCCATTTGGTTTTACATTATTCATCGATGAAAAACATACTTTTTTAGAAACTTTTATCTATATTTAGGTCTTTTTCAGGTAACTGTCATGCCTGGGTAACTTTTTGATTTGGTTTAGTATCATCTTGAATTTTTTCTGAGTCTGGACATGGTCTAAAGTAGCACTGAATTTTTGGTGCTGAGAAATGCAAACCTGTATTTGCTGACTCTAGGAAAGCACAGACTTTCAAATATATCTTCATTATCGTTATTATTATTATTTCATGGCTTAGCTATTCTACTCAAATGTGCTGGCAGTATAGTGAGGCACATGCCTTACTGACTTACTGTAGAGGAAATGTGAACATTGTTCTTGATGCTGCATATAAGTATAGTAATAGTGATTAAGACAGGTAAATATCTGCTTAGTTTGATATCTTGTTTTTGATGACCAACAGTAGTAGAACTTCTGAAAAGAAAGCCAAGTAATAGAACATGGATATAGTCATTGCCCCTGGATATGTCTTTCCAGTTTCTGGTAATCATGAATCTAAGGACTCAGAGCTCAAAATTATATTTGTACAGAAAGGTCTTCCTTTTATGTTTTAAATTTGTTGCTTGGAAAGTTTATTTCCAATTCCAGTCTTTGAGACAGATAATTCATGGCATGGCTATACCCTGCATCACTATGTGTAAATCTCGGATTTTCAAGCTATTGAAGCTAATTGATGATTTTCAAGCTACTTCAAGCTACTATGGCAAATTTTGCCTGAATAAATATTTTAAGATATACTTGCAAATTGTTCTCTCAGAATATAGCTTTTTGAAACCTATTTTACTTGTCTTACTGTTGTTATTCTCCTTTATTGTTTTTATTAATTATACAGTATTGTCTAGTAATTAGCTTCAGAGTATCAAAGTCTGTAGGACTCAGGCTATATATATATATGTGTGTGTATATATATATATATATGCATTTTTCAAAGTAAATGTCCTAGTTGCCTTTGCGAATAGATAAATATCGCCTTGTAGGTTTTTTGGCACTTGTGTTTGGTTTTTTGTTCTTGTTTTGTGGGTTTTTTTGATGTTTAGATAGCTTTCTTTGAGTAATTGTGAAAATTATATTTGAACTACAGTTACACTGGGAAGAAATGTAAAGTGAAACTCATTGTGGTAGCAGGAGAAAGTGGTGTTGGAAAGATTATTTACACAAATATTGGGAAACGAAGGGGTGTTAATAAGGCATGGCACTTAGAAAATAAGATAAATAACACAGGCAGTCTAACAAGAAAGATTTCTTCAGAAAGGTAATGGGAAGGTTCATTGAAACAATTGCATAGTAACTCTCCTTGTAAATACAGATTTCTCCCAATCTCAGCTAACTCAACCCAACCCCTTGAAGAGTAAGGACTGGATTAATTATTTTTGTTTGTTTTGTTTTATTATCCTTCTAGTATCTTAGCTTTTCATATTAAGTCACAAAAATAAGTACCCACATTTCTTTAGATAAAGATCCAGGAGCTTGTTGCTGTCAAGGTGTGTGATTGTCACAGCTGTGCTGAATTGTATTGCTTGGAATATGTCTGGCACAGAGTTGGAATTTTGGTGTTTTTCTGTGTATTACACCTGTAAAGGCTCATTTTGCTAGGAGTACTCAGAGCTCTGTTGAAGCATTGGTAAAGGAGGTGTTGGTGTCCTTCTTGCATTCATCAGGCAGTCATATTGGAAACAAGAATCAGATGTCCCTTATTCTTCATTTAGGGTAAAGACTCAAAAATCTAATTCTAACTCAAGAATTACACCTCACAACAGCAGTGCTTGTAATTAACTTTGAGGGTTGGGATGTTCTGGTTGGAAGAGTCTTAAAAAGTCATTAAGTTAATGGGTGGGAAATTTTCTCTAGCTTCTTTCTTAGAGCACTAATGTGGACCTAGTCCTTATTCCAGTTACTGTTTTAAGCTACAGAAGTTCCACCAGAGAGATTTTTGGTGATACTTGCTAGTCTCATAGCTAAAGAATCTTCCTGGGGATATGGTACCTGAGTATCTCCATTTAAGGCTCAGGGCAAGCCCATATGAAACACAGAGCAGGATTAGCCCCCTTTCCCCCCTCCCTCCCAGGGGAGGATAAAAATGGGAATAAGGAAAAAGAGAAATGCCTCACCCAAGACTGGAAGTTAAGACTATAACAAATTTAGTGAATAACAGGAATAAAACAGAAAAAGGAATACTAAGGGCAGAAGGATACAGAACTATATACAAAACCCACTCTGGGATGGTGATGGATTGCATGGCGCACGTGGAGTCAGGCCCAGCCCTGCTGAGGTGGCCTCTCAGCAGCAAAGCTGGGAAAGGAAGAGCTCCTCCCACCCCAGCCCCGAACTTTCAGTGTCCCTGTTACATGGAGTGTGGCAGGAAAGGGAGTAATACCTGCCTTCTGACTCATGAGGGGCCTAGGTTACAACCTGTCCCCCCCATTCAGTCTGTTCACCCTTAAACCACTGAGAAGGAATATTTTATCTAAAGAAGGTTTCAAGTTTGTTGTTTTCCTGTGAATGTCTGAGTTGTAAGAACCATTCCCTACTGTTCTAGTTATTAAAGCTGCATTCCATTTCTCATTTTATAAACAGAATTGATGCAGGTAAAAATTCAATAACTGAAGTTATTAAGCAGGCATTCTTCATTTTGCGGCACCGGACACACAGGGGATCACTCCTCCAAATGCACGAACTGATATAAGCTGGGTACACAGTTTATATGCAAGCTAGATATACATATTCATTATATTTCTTAGAAAGGCCATTCTTATGCTAATGGGTTCCTGGAATTCATTTACATAGTCTGAGCATGCGTAATAAAATTAGGGTTAGGGTCTTTTCTCCCCTCAGTGATCTTCCATGACCTCTGGTGATCATTTGCTTCATCTTCTCTTCTTCATCACCATGTTCTTTTAGTGACCTAAAGCCTAAAATCCTTATTCTTGCCACAAAACTGGTTCTTGTCTGTTCAGCGTGCTCGGGTGCCTCGAGATGTCTTGTCCTGTTCCTGGAGATAAACACTATCTACAAGGTTATGAATTCCACAGTATGTCCCTACTATACAACTACCCATATATTGTTGTTGCTTGTTCAAAGATTAGTAAAACTCCACCAGACATCCTGTCTCCTGCCTTCAAGAAGAAAAACTGACACTAGGTGGATATGCAATAATCTGTTTCAACATGTGGACACCTCTCGAAATTTATATTTAGAGATTAGTATAATACTGAAAGAATGAAGTCTAAATTCTTTTCCAAAAACTGATTGTCATGTAGCTGTTGTCATTCTATTTACCAAAGGCATCCATATATAAGGCAATCACTTTTTTCCAACTTACAAAATTTGTGGCATCAGAAGTATTCTGTAAGAAATCAGTTTTGTAATACTATTATTCCTGATGTGGTAAAAGTGATTCCTTGCAACTGTTCGGAAACAATTTGATTTTGTTAATTATTCTTTTATTTATGTGGTATTAGAGAGGGAGATTCTCGAAGGGAGACTAGAATTCCCAGCTACTTTTTCTACTGTACTTATTATTTTATATAAGTGTGTCATATGTCTTTCCTGCATTTCTTTACCACTCTTTTTCACGTTCCTTATGTTCCTTATGTGTTCCTTTGTTCCTGCACACCAATGCATGCAGCATGAGGAATAAACAGGAAGAGTTGGAAATCTGTGTTCAGGCAAGGGGTTATGATCTGGTGGCAATCACAGAGATGTGGTGGGACAGCTCACATGACTGGAACATGGTCACGAATGACTATGTCCTTTTTAGGAAAGACAGGCGAGGTGGTGGAGTTGCTCTTTACATGAGAGAGCAACTAGAATGTATTGAGTTCTGTCCAGGAGAGGATGAGGGGTGAGTTGAGAGTTTGTAGGTAAGAATTAAGGGGCAGACTTGAATGTGTGATACTGTTTTGTGTGTCTATTACAGGCCACCTGATCAGGTTGAGGAAGCTGATGAAGCCTTCTACAGGCAGCTAATAGCAGCCTCGCAAACACAGGCCCTGGTTCTCATGGGGGATTTTAGCTATCCAGATATTTGCTGGAAGGCCTACATGGCCAGCCATTCACAGTCCTCCAGTGCATCGATGATAACTTCCTTATGCACATGGTGGATGAGCCAACTAGGAAGGGAGCACTGCTGGATCTTATACTCACTAAAAAGCAGGGCCTGGTTGAAGTGGTGAAGGTTGAGGACAGCCTTGGATGTAGCAACCATGAGATGGTGGAGTTCAGGATATTGTGAGGTAGGAACAGAATACCAAGCAGAATCACAGTCCTGGACTTCAGCAGGGCCAACTTTGACCTTTTGAAGATATTTCTAGGGGAAATCCCACGCGACAGGGTACTAGGCGGTAAAGGGGCCCAAGCTGGTTGGCTTATATTCAAGGACCACATTTTCGAGGTTCAAGGTCAGAGCATCTCAGCAGGTAGTAAATCAAGAAAGGGAGCCAGTAGACCCACATGGTTAAACAGAGAACTGATGGGCAAACTCAAGTGGCAGAAGAGAGTCTTTAGCTGATGGAAGGAGTGGATGACCACTTGGGATGAATATAAGGCTGTTGTCAGAGGATGTAGAAAGGTAACTAGGAAAGCTAAGGACTCCTTGGAGTTAAACCTTGCAAGGAAGGTCAAGGACAAAAGAAAGGGCTTCTTTAAATACACTGCAGACAAAACTAACACTAGGGGCAATGTAGGCACACTGTTGAATGAGGCAAATGCCCTTGTGACAGAGGATACAGAGAAGGCAGAGTTACTGAATGCCTTATTTGCCTTTGTCTATACTGCTGGAGACCATCCTTGGGAGTCCCAGACAACTGAGGCCCCAGATGAAGTCAAGATAGAGGAGGAGACTTCCTTGGTTGATGAGGACTGGGTTAAGGAATAACTGAGTAATCTGGATGCACCCGTGATTTCTGAGGGAGCTGGCGGAAGTCATTGCTAGACCACTCTCCATCACCTTTAGTAAGTCATGGAGAACAGGAGAGATCCAGGAGAGGTCACCTCCATCCCCAGAAAGGTGATGGAACAACTTATCCTTGGTGCTGTCTCTAAGTATATCAAGGACAAGAGGGTCATCAGGAGCAGTTAACATGGTTTTACCAAGGGGAAGTCATGTTTGACCAACCTGATAGCCTTCTATGAAGAAATAACCAGGTGGGTAGAAAATGGTTGTGCAGTCAATGTGGTTTATCTTGATTTCAGTAAAACATTTGACACCATCTCCTACAACATCCTCACAGCTAAACTGAGAAAGCGTGGTCTGGATGATCAGGTAGTGAGATAGATTACAACTGGTTGAAGGAAAGAAATCAGAGAGTTGTAGTCAATGAGGCAGAGTCTAGTTGGAGGCCTGTATCAAGTGGAGTCCCTCAGGGGTCGGTACTGGGGTCAGTACTATTCAATATATTCATCAATGACCTGGATGAGGGAACAGAGTGCACTGTCAGCAAGTGTGCTCATGATACAAAACTGGGAGGAGTGGCTGACACACCAGCAGGCTGTGCTGCCATTCAGCAAGACCTAAACAGGCTGGAGAGTTGGGCAGGGAGAAATCAAATGAAATACAAGGGCAAGTGTAGAGTCTTGCATCTGGGAAAGAATAAACCCAGGTACCATTATAGGTTGGGGGTTGACTTGTTAGAGAGTAGCATAGGGCAAAAGGACCTAGGTTACAGCCCAGATACATCAGTGTCTTATAGATTGGAAGCTGAATGCTGAATTTTCCTAAAAAACTTTATTCATGGTGATGCGGATGGCACAGATACAACAGAGCTTTGGTTTATCTGCCTTCAAAGGCAAACAGTAGCAACTGAAGCAAGAAATGCTTCAAACCTTTGAGAGGAAGGTGAACGTATGAAGTTTGTTGACCATCTTTTCATTTTTGCTATGAGAAATAAGAGAGGAATGACTTGAATAGCAGTCAGATGGCCAAAAGAGAAGACAGGAGACACTGAATGTGTGGCGATACCTGAAATTACATAACACTTTATCTCATATTTGCTTAGCAATGGCACAAATTTTGCTCAAACACTTTCTCTCTCTTCCTCAGCATAAAACCGGGACAGAAAACAAAGTACTGAAGCTGTGAGGAAATGGATAGTTGATATTTGCTCCACTGCAAAAGCAGCTCTAGAGGACCTCATTTTTCTAGAGAAAGGTGTGAAAGCATTTTCGTGCTACATTTCCAACTCAGCTCCAGTTCACAAGCCTTCTGCATCAATTCTTAGATAAATATAATAAATTTCCATTACAAAATAGCAGTCTGGTTTTCCACTGTAATCCTTACTCACCCAGTCTTTCTTCACTCACTCCAGTTACTGTGGTGAGCTTGCTCACATTTGTTGTTACGCTATGCTGTGTTTTTTCTTATCTTCAAATTCATTCTATTACAAAGAAAAAGCAGGCAAAGAAGAAGATAAGGGTGGTTTTATTTTATGGTGGATATACCAAAACCCCACATTTTGAAGTCTTTCTTTTCTTCAGGGCACAGAGTTCAGAGGCAGCCTTGAAACTCAAGACTCTCTTGAGATTCTATACAACTAGCTGCTTAATAAAGTAAGTGTAAACATAAAATCTCTCAACATCTGACTTTTGTTCTGTTCACCTGCATGTTTGCTTGGTACTGGTAGAAAAAAAATAAATCTAATGGCATCATCTTATCATCCATGTTCAATGTTGCAAAAATACTGACTTTTCCTTTTGGGGAAGTTTTCCCTGCTATCCTCACCCCAACATTATTCATCGGCTTGTTCTGCAAGAAAAAAATCTGTGAGGATGAATTTCGGTAAAAAACAAAGAACTGTCACGTTAGGTCCCGATTTGAGATTTCACATACTATACTGAAAATCATCACCGAACAGAGTTAAAGATCATAAATATGAATAGAATAATCAGGAAAAGTCTAAATAATGCTGAAATGCTCATGTAGGATGCTTTCAATAGACTGTTTCGAGAATTCTGACAATTGCGCACAAAGTGAATTAGCATAAGCATTATGTTAGTTAAATTGTAATAATAATAACAATTTAATGCAATCAGTGCAGTGATGAAGTGATGAGTCACTGCTCTAGGAAAATGACCAAGGAGTCTGGAAAAGGCTAACCAATACTGTAGTCAGTGAAGATTTCCTGCCCTTCATATTACCTCAGGAATTAATGAGACTTGTCTCCACTGTTACAGCAGTAGACAGCAAGAGGCACTCCACCTTCAAGGCCTTGCTTGCACTGTGGCACTACTTAAAACAGATCAATTCCACCTTACCAGCCTGAGCACAGTTCGGAGCAGTAAAGTGTACTGATGATCAGCAAGTGGACCACTGTGTTGTTCAAGTCCTTCTCCAGTAAACAAAACAAAAAAGGCCAATGCTTCATTTATCATGCTGTTCCACACCACATCACAGGGAGAGGCACATACATTTCTGCTCCTGCAAGAAAGGGGGGAGTTCTGGGGGAAAAAAAAACCCAACAAAAAAACCCCCACAGTTCACATCTGCTAATTAAGTTTAGCTTCCTTGTGGAACCTGCTTCTGGGGTGAGGTAATTCAGAGGATCCTCATTTGTACAACAGAATTTTCTCCTAACTTCTTCCTGTGCAAGGCCTGTTTTTCCCTTCTTTTTTTCTGGGTCTGAATGACTAAGCTTTTCTACAGCCTTTCCTCAATAAAATCTTCTTTCTTCCGTCCAAGGAGCAGTTGGGATAACTAGCCCTTTGTATTTTAAGTTATTCATTAAATTTAAATGGCTTCCTCTTCAAGCTTGTCCTAGGGCAACTATTATAAGGTTAACCTTTCCATAGCTGTGAATCCAGATAAGTTGCTCAATTTTCTCTGCATCTGGCCAGACACAAATATGTATGAATATGCCTTTGCTATGGTTCATAGTTGTTGCCTCGATACCTATTCTGATTTCCCAAAGCAGCGCTGAACAGCAAGGGGTAAAAGATCATAAACCACAAAAAGCAGTTTCAGAAGAGCAGAGAAGATGCCACTGTTTGGGTTTTCTTGGTAGGACAGATAGTGGTCCCAGATACAGCTAGATTATCGTATTTATTACAGGTGTAACAAAAACAACCCAACACCAAACCAGTCAGTTCCTTACAGAGCAATCCTGCATAGCAAGGTCTTTACCCCAGCTAGATATCCCCACAGATCACCACCTCTGCTCCACCTGGAGCCTTACGGAGGCTCTCCTAAACCTGAGGTGCTGCTTGGCAACCTCACCTAGAAAGCGGGCTGCTTTCTGCTTTAGCTTCTGTTTTCAAATTACACTCTTTGAATGTTTTCCTGAAGCTCCTTTCCAAAACAAAGAAATAGGAGATGCGAAGCTCATACCTAAACCGAGGGACATTTACACAAATCCATTGGGTACAATTAGGTAGACTAAGAATTAAACAACTTCTTGTATTCATTGCTATTTGTAGTTCCTTGCCTTAGCAGCAAGAACCAGGCATCGTCAGGTTTAATTACTCAAAAAGATCACTATTGGATCATTTAAAAATGTGTTGTTGCCTCTTCCACAAGATGGAGTGCAGTGATAATATCTGAGGATGTGAAATTGAATCAATTTATCATGTTTCCCCTATGCTAGAAAAAGCCTTTAAAGACTTTAGCCAACCACAGCAAAACAAATCCGAAGCCCCAGTGGGGCAGTTTCTCACACTTATTTCAGATGGGAGGAGTTCAGAGTGCATCCCAGAAAACAACTAGAGCTCACAGGTTTGGGTTTTTATTTTCTACACTCAAAATGAGCAGTAGATTACTGTGATTTTCCTCTGATGGGATATTACAACAAAAAAGTGCTCACACCCACTTGTTAAAGATGTAAGAATAAAGAAATTCTTTTACTTGGTCAAGAATTTTTAAAGCAGCCAGAAAGAACTGCTTCCTCTCTGGATTTGGCTTGCAGTTCTCAACCATAGCCTTGTGGGTGCAGGACAACTGAACTCGTTTTGAGATTTGTACTTCTCAAAGGTCAAAGTGGTGTCAGTGGATGTAGCTGCTAACATTCTGCTGGCATCACATCAGCCACACGCTTAAAAGATCCATTTGGGAGAACAAGAAGCTTCATTTTTCTTTCATGTCCTGAGCTCACTGTGAGCAGTTGTAATCTGATGTAGAGACCTGTTAGCTCGCAATCAGGTAAATGCAGTTTGAATAGAAAAAGGATTTTGAAAGACTCTCCCCAGTTCAGACATCAATAATATATCAATATTATATATATCAATAATATCTATAATATAGAATTTTCGTTATCAGTTTACATCTTTATAAACCTGTTTAATATGGTATAGTGAGTCTTACCAAATAATAAATATTTTGAGAAAAAAATGACTAGCTAAAACCACAAGAAGCTGCCCTGAACCACATACACTTTGGCCTGAAATTGCCAGCTATTGCATTGCGCTTCTCAGCATCAGTATTCACAATATGCCAGTTTGGAGGTGATACGGCTGCCAAGACAACGTACTGTATGATCTTCGCGTTGCAACTACAACCTGCCTGACAAATCTTCCACCTTAACGAGTTAGTTATATGGGCTATGAGGAGACACAGAGGCTTGGTTTAGTACTTAAAAAACATCAGGCACAACTTTGTATATCAAGACAGCAACTCTTAAAGAGATATTTTATATTATTTTTTCCTTTGTGTATGCAAGGACCGTAATACCACAAAGTGCGTAACATAATTAATTATGTTCCTACATGGCAGGGGGCTTGGAGCTCCTCTGCATTTGTTAAATCCCTCTTTTCAGCACCTTTTCCACCTGGGGTTTTCAAAGAGGTGTCTCTTAACTTTGTAAGAGCAGCCTGCTAGGGGCTTGGCGTTGAGAAATGCGCGGGGGCCTTACAGAGCAGCTAAGCTCAGGCTAAGCCGCCGCTCTGCCCTGAAGTGCAGGGCTGGGAGGACAGCCCGCCGGCCGCCGTGCGCTCACCTCCGCCGGGGGCCGCGGCAGCCGCTCGGCCGGAGCGTGCGCGCGTCCTCGGGAGGCGGAGCCGCGGCGCGGGCGGGCGGGGCTCGGCGGCGCTGCGGCGAGCGGGACGGGCGGCCGCCTGCGGGGAGAGGGGGTGGCTGCCGGTAGGCAGGCGGGGAGGCGCTGGATCGCCTGCCTGCTCCTCTGTCCGGCGGTTCCGCGACGCTGCCTGTGCAGCAGAGCCGCCGCCGAAGCAAATGGGGAGGAGTCGCTGAGCGGGCTGCCCTCCGGGGGTCGGCAGCTGGGGGCAGCGGTGCGGCGGGCGAGCAATGCCCCTCACTTTTCTGCTTGCGCTGTCCTTCCTCCTCCTCTTCCTGCTCCCGGCTTTGAAGCTTTTGTTTTCCCCGGCCGCTGCGATGGCAAGAAACTTCCCGGAGGGATGGGCTCAGGCCGGGCTTGTGCTGCGCTGGGCTCCGCAGGGCACCGGCAACGCCGTAAGGTGAGGTGAGGCGAGACGAGGAGAGGCGTTACGCCGCGGCCAGCACAGGATCCGAGGAGCCGGGCTGCAACTGCCCCCGATCCGGTCCCCGTTCTGGGCGGCAGGAGTGGGTAGAGTTGCAGCGGCGACTGCCGAGAGCCCGGCACGGTTATGCCTGTTCCCCCCACGCCGGGGCCCCGCGGCCGGGAGGGCTCTCCAGACCCAGAGGGACCTACAGGGGTCCTGCCGCGTCCCGTCGCCGCCCGCACGGCCGTGCTCATGGGCTAGGCCGGTTCGGGGACCGGCGCCCGGAGGAGGCTGCGTGGGCCCAGGGTGGCCGGGCGCCCCCCTCTCGCGGCGGGGCCGCCGGAGCCGTTGGCGGGCAACGGTCAGCGGCGCGCGGGCTGCGCGACGGCCGAGGGGAGGCGACGGGCGGGCGGGGGTGCGGAGCGGGGTCCCGGGGGCGGGGGTGCGGAGCGAGGTCCCGGGTGGGCGCTCCCGGCCCCGTCCTGGGGCCGTGCAGACAGGCACGGCCGCCCGTCGAGCCGCGGGACGCCTGTGAGGGTATTGCCCTGGCGGCGGTGCGATTGTGGGGGCCGGGTGCGGAGGCGTGTGTGGGGGCCGTGCTTCCGGCGTGGGTTTCACCCCGGTGAGTTGGCCTCGCTCTTTGAAGGTCTCCGGCCGCGTGTCGCTTCGCAGGTCACTGAAGAGTGGAGGCGCCCCTTCCTCGCCAAGGCGGGATACTTCGTTAGGGAGACAGGGGGCTGGCTGCTTTCTGTCACTTGCGCTTCAGACTCTTGAATGTGTGAAACTCTTGATCAGAGAGAAGCTGCCGGTGTCTGGTACGGTGTTTGTGTTGCTCCTGATGTGGGGCGTCGCTCCTAGGAAAGAAAGAAGTGTCTCACTTAAGACATACCAATTGTTTTTTATCTACTTAAACGACTATGTAATTTTAATTTCGCTGTGCCACATGGTTTTCCTCATGCTTGATTTCTAACAGTCAGATGATACAGAACAGCCTAATAGATATATAAAAGCAAATCCTAAAGTTTTCTTTGTAGGTCAGTAAAAACGCTTTTCCAAGAAAACGGTGGATTTACATGAAGATATAGGTAGCATATATATTTTAAATGGTCAAGGCTAGGTATAGCTGCCAAGTTAAGATCTATGCCCAAGAGGGTTGCTAAACAAAATTGTTTATCCTTACTGAAAACAGGAATGCTTAAGCAGTGGCAAAGGGGTTTTGCTCAATGCAATTTCTGTGGGACATCTTAAACATTCTAACATTAGAGCAAAGGCAGCAGAGGCTTCAAATTTTTTTTAAATAGACCATTTCTAGAGATCTGAAATTGTCAAGAGATTGCAAAGAGTACTGGTAACACAGAATAGCCATGTGTTGTCAGTTGTTCAAATGCATTTTTACTGTTGGTTTTGCACAGTTATCTATTCTGAAAATGTATTTGCCAACATTTGCTGTAGTTTTATTTCCAGGATAACATAATAGATTCACTAGTACTTATATTTTTAGTATATAGCAGCAGATTTGGTAATGGCTAGTAATTAGAAGAATAGCATTTTCTAAACAACTTTCATTTGGAATATTTACTGCCAAATGATCAGACCTCAGCAGCCCATCTTCTTATGCTAATTTGCATGACTCATTTACTAGGGAGTAGCCTTAATGTAAGAGCGTATTTTAAATGTATAGATTTTCTTGTTTAAACTGAGAAAATATAAAAGACTGTGGCTATTAGTGGGCCATATGCAAGATCTCCTTGCTCAGAGGAAACGGGAAGATGAGCCCTACTAATTTACAATTTTCTTCTTGTTTACTACAGTGCATAGATGACTTTTCTAAGTTGCTGTCTGTGCTCGTATGCTTCATTGCATATGCTACTTTTAAAGCCTTCTTCTAAGAATAATATCAGATAAAGCCTGGAGAGGCTATGACCACTTCTCTACCAGTTAATTAAATGTACCCAAGACTGTTTTCTGGTTCTGAAGCCAACTGGTGCAGATTAACCCTTGTCAATGCTGCTAAACTATCCTGCCTTCCAGAATGGCATAGCTGAGTACAGTCTACTGATTGGTACTGTCTCCTGGCCTCTGTTCAATCCAAATTCATGACCCAGAGTTGCTTGGAAGAGCTGTAGCTGACCTGGGTTAGAAGAACCCTGGGCTGGTCCATAGCAGTTCAGTGGTCTGCGTGACTGAGTTCTGTTTCCCGGGAATGGTTCCTGGCATTGCTTGATTTACTGGTGTGGACATAGTCTAGCGGTAACACTGTAAGTAGCCTCTCTTAACTGTGTGTTCAATCACAGTGATCTAATTTCCTTGCATTGAGGATCTCTGGCACTATAAAATGCTGCTTTTCATAGTCAGCTGCTTAGAACTGTCAGGGCTGTTTTCTTCTCCACTTGTCTAAGTGAGTGAAGAGGGAGTGGGTGAAGGCTTGGTGGCTTTTCCACTTGCCCATAAGGGAGGGGTAAGCAGGATCTGTGAAAGTCTTATGTGACTTATTCTGCTTCTCTGGGAATGTGCTTCAGAGTGGTGTGTGTCCGCAAGCAGTCCCGACGGCTAGGCATGAACACGTCCATGGCCTGAATTCTCACACTGGTTTGCTCCTTTCTAGCTTGTTAAAATTATTAGACTGGATTTTTAGAATAAATCACTGTAGACTCTCACCATGCTTGCTGTCTGTTTTGTCACTGAAATTATGAACAAAGCCTGTGTACTTTATAACATTTCTGTAAGCCTGCATTTTAGTTCATATTTTTCCAGTATCTCACTGGTTCAATAATGAAATATGGTGTGTGCGCCATTGTATTTTATGCTGTGCTTGGGTTTTGGGTATTGAAGTGTGTAGTTAAGACATAATAGTCTTGTAAATAAATTTCACAGCAATTCTGAAAGATGTCCGACTTGATTGTTACAAATGAGAAAAGTGAGGCAAAAGAAAGTGTAACTATCTCGGGTATCCTAGCTGTAGAACCACAGATTGAAAACTGATCTGTCAGGTAGCACTGCCTCTCACAAACATATAAAACACTTTAATAAAATGGTGCATTTATTTTTTTTTTTTCCTCTATGTGTGCTGGTAGCCATTAGTTTGCTAACCTAGCTGGTAGTGTGGTTTGAACTTAAGTAGGAAAATTGTTTAGTTGCCTCATTTCCAGTTGAAGATCATGCTTAGATATTTACCCTAAACCTTATGTATGTGATAGGACTTAGTAAATGCTTTAAAGTACTTTAAGGAACAGGTAGCTTGTCTCGGTGAAATTCCAGTTGATTTCGTTTGAATGTAACCTCATAAAATCAATCTTAACATTGAGGCATTTCAACATGTACTTTAGGATAAAGTTGAGCTATCCTTCTATGTGAAAGCACCGATGCAGTAAGGTATTTACACTTAGGCACATGCTGAAGTGTCTGAGGAGTCCCACAGGTTTGAATGGCGCTTAGAGAAATCTCTTGCATAACTGTAACCCAATTTACCTCAATCTAGTGATATATTATACATAAGCTGTGTTTAAAAGAATGTTGCTAAGACCACATAAGCACAAAAGTGTTTGGAAATATAAAGCTTTGAAGTGGTTATCATGTGGCCTTTGGGAGCTGTGCTTTATACGATCTAGGATCTGGTTTTTTTTTCAGAGCACTTCGGATCTCAAATTGGACAACCAAAATTAGTGTATGGTTATGATTTTTACATCTCTCCATTTCCATCTTTACTTTTCCTCCTTGGACTTACTAGAGCAAGGTTTGAATCGTTGAGTAAATATGACATGGTGACACACAATAATTGTGGAAAAAGCAAGGTTTTGAGCAGTCATTAATCTTGGTGAGCACTGGGCCTTCTAAAGGAAGCTGGATTCTGTGTGGGTAAGTAGTATTTAGTTGTGTGCTTAAAGACAGTGTCATAGTGTTTATGATTAAAGTTCTGTAACTGTTATTTCTCAAATCTTCAGATACACAAACCTTAATAGCACTTAAACATAGTTTTTAGGTGTGTAATTTCCACGCACACCCCCATTTTTTTTTTTTGTTGTTTCTTTTTTAATATCCCTAAAACAAATGGAAGTAAAAAGAGTACTTTTTTAGGGGTATCTTTCATCACTTCTTATGTCCTTAGCAGAGCTAGAGCCTATAAATGCCAGTTCAGGCTGGAAGTATTTGAGCTGTCACAGTAGGTTGTGATACATACATGGCTTGACAATGAAGGGCAATAGCGTGCTCAGTACATGGATTATGAAATGACCCAAGTTACCTCACAGTTTTTATGTAATATAATATAGCTGACTTAAGGAGGATGGTGAAACATTGGGGCTTGATTTCCATTCATTTCATCTCTGGAAAGCTGCCTGGCAGAAAAGGACCTGGGGGTGCTGGTTGACACCTGACTGAACATGAGCCAGCAGTGTGCACAGGTGGCCAAGAAGGCCAACGGCATCCTGGTCTTAGACTGGATAGGAGTAAGAATTTGTTTACTGAAAGAGTAGTCAGATGCTGGAATGGGCTGCTCAGCGATGTGGTGGAGTCACCATCCCTGGAGGTATCAAAAAGCCCGTGTAGATGAGGATGATGTTGGTTTGGGTTTTGTTGGGTTTTTTTTTGTGTGTTGCGTTTTGTTTTGGGTAGTTTGCTTTTTTGGGTTTTTTTGTCGTTGTTGCCGACCAGACATGATCTTAGAGGTGTTTTCCAACAGTGACAATTCTGTGATTCTGTTGTCCACAGGGCAAAGCCGTCTGGTGACTTCACTGTTGTTTTCACTGCAATATTTTACTGACCTGTTTCTTCTGGACCATGCTGTTGCCCAGCTGCTTCCTGTGTTTTTGTGACAGATCTTTTTCTTGGTTGATTTCATATAAAATTTCTAGTTGCTAGTCGCCTTAGTTGGCCAGCTAGAATATTTTACCCTAAACTAGTTTTCAGTCCTCTAGTTGCATGGTTCAGGTCAAGAAAGGATAGAGCTTTTGGATCCATAGCTCACATTTAACAGGCTGTGGTGAAGGAATAATTGCTGTTATCGCCTAAGTGGGCTGAGGCTGGAGGGTAGAACTACAGAGTGATTGAGGTTGGAAGAGGCCTCGGAAGGTCATATGGGCCACCACTCTGCTCAGCAATTGAGCTAGGTTGAAAGTTAGATGAGGTTACTTGGGATCACGTCCGCTTGAGATTTGAATGTACCCAATGGTGGAGATTCAGCCACCTCTGTGAGTAACCTGTATTCAGTGTTTGACAATTGTCACTATGAATTTTTTTTCTTAAGGCCTAATAGAAGTTACCCGTGCTTGTGTGCATCGTGTCTCATCCTTTGCTGTGAACCTCCAATAAGAACCAAGTTCTTGTGCTTATTAAAAATCAATAGATTTGTTTCAGATGCTTAACACACTTTTTGTCAGGAATATATAAAACTTTTTTCGAACCTGTGAAAACAGTACTTTTGCAGACCTTATTCAATAGCATGCTGATCAAATCAGTTGATTTCTTTTCTTTCTTTTTTTTTTTTTCTTTTTTTTTAACATGAGCAAAATAAAAATCTTTTGCTAGTCTTTTTGAAACAGATAAGATGTTAGAAATTCCTCCTTTCTTTCTCACACATGATCAGGCATTGTATTTTCCAGCAGGCGCCTGCCTCATTATATGCAGTGAATGGATGCTGGTGATTTAAGATCTAAATCTTCAGTCTGAGCTCCTGAAAGCTATCTATCTTGTCCTGTGGGTTTGTTGTTTTTTTTGGTTGTTTTGGTTTTTTTCTTCCTTTTTCCAACCTCACTAGGTGTATGGACCCCTGCATAGAAAATTTAAACCCACTGACCATAGGCTACCTTTCAGGGATGTGTTAGAAATGATCTGCGGTGGCTATGGTGACACTGAGTTAGTCTCAACTAGCCTTCCAGGTGGTTGGGCAGACAGTGTAGAAAAATAAGCTTGTCCAGGCAGTGTTTTAATCCACCTATGGCTGAATTACTTGCTTGGTGTCTCTACTTTGTATCATGAGAGTCTCAAAAGTGTGTCTCTTTTAGCCTTTCTATCCAACTTTTAGGACGGCTACATTTAGGCAAGGCTAATCCTTAGTGAACACCTTTGGAGTCCTTTATTTACTTGTCATTATTCAGTATGTGGTCACATCCCTTATTTGCAAACCATTCTGAATGCTTAATTATTTAATGTGTGTTTCTTCTATGGTGGTGTTAATCCCTATAATATCTCAGTTCTTGAGGAACAATAAATGATCTTCATTAGCTCACTATCTTGTGCAAGCTATCTTCTCATTTTAAAAACAGGAAAAGGGGAAGAAAAAGTGGTAGAAAAAAGTTCACAAATTCAGTTTGAGTTGCTTTACTCACATGGGGAAAACTTTGCAACAAAGCAGGAGAAAAAACATGTATTTTTAATGCAATTTGTGAAATAATAATCATGTCTTTCTAAAGCTGTCATAGAACTTCAAAACCAATACTACTTAGAAGTGGTTATTGCTACAAGTTTTCTGCCTCAGTAGTGTAATTCACAAAATTATGCCTTTCAAAGGATTGTACAAGGTTCATTGTATATAGTGATAGAAAAGCCAGTATGACAATTGGTGAAAAATAGAGCTGACTTTTTGGTCAAAGACTTGAAAAGTAATTTGAAAACATTTGATATGTTGATTAAGTTCTTATCTTCAGTAGATAATACTCCCAACAAGCATTTTATTACTTGATCAGTTTGATTTAGACTCTTCTGTCAGTTGTCACTTCTGAATTTTCTCTAGACATTTTTCTGGAGTCTTGACATGATATTTGTGGATGTTTTTAGATATACGTACACATAATATATTAATGATACTTTGATTTCTGTATAACTAACTGTATGTGTGTATGTTTTTGTATCTATAAACTCCAAAGTGCAGATAATTATTTCAAATTGTATTTGTATCCAAATTTCGTGTGCTTCGTCTTACTACCAAAATGATTTTAAGAATCAAAGTAAAAAATCTCTAAACCAAAATCCAAATTTCCCACATCTAGCGAAAGCCATGCCATGAAACACTAAATGAATATGAGTGTTATGTTTGCACTTCCATTCTCTCAAGAATGCACACATGCACACTGGTACCCCAGAGCTTTGTGTGCTTGTATTGATTACACTGGAAAAATTTATGTGTGGCCTGGAGAGGAACTACTGGTTTACTTTTGGAGCAAAATCAACTGAGTAGCATTGAGGCCTCCCACCTCTTGCCTTGTTTCTGATTTGAAGGCTTCCTGAGTTGGTAGAGCTGAGAAGTTAATTCCATCCTTCACACTACTGAATTCATTCAGTATGTCTGCTCAGGCTCCAAGTCTGTCATTTATGATAAGGAGGTGACATTTGAAAGAAATTTGGCAATATTTAATACTGACTCATAATGGCATGTTCAGAGTATTTATAACAGGCAGAGGTTGTACTGTGCCTTACTGGTATCGGGACATCTGCATCTGCCATAAGAAATTTCCATTGCATTTATTATGAGGATAGGGATGGGGCTGAGTGCATGTGCTGACTGAAGTGAAGAATCTTTTTTTCCCCTCCCCATTCACTTAATTTTAGTAAGAAGGCAAGTTCCAACTGCATTTGTCTTTTCTGGAAATATCAAATCAAAGCATGAAATCTCAGGTAATAGCACTTCTGCTGTTAAACTGCTGGATCCAAATAAACTGGATTAAATGTGTGTTTTCAAGGCCACCGCAACTGATAGACTTGCAAAAGCCTCTCCATGGTACTCTGGCAATATGGTAATACGCTTTGAGCTATTATCAGCAAGGCTGAAAATCTAATAGCCCCTGTCTATTCTCTCTGGTTTCCCCACTTTTCTAAGTCTGTCCCTGATCCTGGGTATTCTGCTACTTGAATAATTAATCAGATTCTTCATTTCTTGATGCCAATATAAGTGAATATGAATTAGGCATTGTCTTGGGGACTGCCCAGTCACTTCAGTGGTCTTCCAAGATTTCACACTTGTGAGATGGATGATCTGGATTCCATTATGGTGTTTCATGGGCTCCTGGTAAGCTCCAGAGCCCACTGAGGATCCCAGCATCCTGACTCTAGGAAGGAGGGGTCTGGTGAGTCATGCCTGGAGTAGGCTGGTGTCAACCATTGACAAGGCAGTTTCTGTAGTTTTCTGAACTTACAGAATTGTGGAATGCATCTGTTAAGCATTATGCAGCTCTGATAAAAATTTACATCTGACTCACTTGTTCAGCCGCTACAGATGTATGCAGACCGATGTAGATACATAGAGGTGTGGAGTTTGTATACAGTGCTGTTAACAAACAAGATAATTAAAATAAATACCTGAAGCAGTTTAGATGAATTTGTTTTCCAGAAATGCATGTTCTGTCTGACTACTGAGTAAGCTTATGTGATTGCCTCAAAGCAGTGTTGAAATCAGGTGAGTTTAGCCATAGCAGGAAAAAAAATGTGTGTGTCTGTGTAAAAAAACCAAATGCTAATAAGGAAACAGACTTCCTTAAGGTCTTCAGTTGGGGCTTCATGTTGATGAGCACTTTATAAAGTTTCCAGATGTTGCAAAAGACCTACTCAGTTGACTACTCAGCCAATCTGGGAACTGCCACAGCACCGTGATTGGAAGTATTTGAAAAGAGCCATCATCAGTGCCACCACTGTACGGTAGAGTTGGGCAAAGCTGTGCAGGTTTATCTGAAATTATTCACTGTGTGGCAAAATCATTCTGTAGGTTAAAGACTGGCTTGCTGTTGATGGGTCTCTGAGACGTAGGCTATGAAGTGGTTGTTTTGTTATGCATAACTGATTAATTTACCTATAGGATAAGAACTGAATTTCCTTTTGCCAGGTTGGATTTGCCAAATTTCAGTTGCAAAATTGTGTATGGTGCCATTTTAAGTTGTATCAATTCATCCTGGTGGTAGAAGGCCTGATGCTACCCAGTTTCATCATGGCTTGACTACGGCATTGGGGAATTGCTAGTCACTCTTCAGTCTGAATTGGCTTTCCCGAATATTTTGATTTTATGATTTCTACGCTCTTAACAGTGTTTAAATGTTGCTGTTGGGGACTGTTTTGTTTTTTTTTATTTTAGTCTCTACAGGTGATATGTATAGTTTTAGATGCAAAAACCTGAAGAGTAGGTATTTTAAAGACAAATGGCTCTACTTTGTGATTAACATGTTTTTTTGTTGTTTTTTTTTTTGTTGGGGTTTGTGTTGTTTTTTTTTGGTATATCATTAATAGCATTACATTCCAGGTCTTTCAAATTACTTGGCTTAGAAAACTTTTACGAGAACAGATTGACCTTGTGGAGACCTGAAGTCTCCTTCAGCTGGGCATGATGGAACAAGAGAGAAACGTTTTCATTACTGAATCTCTTGGTGGAATATGATATAAAAGTTATTTCTATCTCAGAGCTAGGATTTAGGTCTTCAGCAGCTTTGTTTAGGACTGCAGTGTCAGGAAAGAGATGCCATTTTAACACCTAGAAGTTGAAAGAGTGTGTGCTATTCTCAGTATGTGAATCACTTATTCCTGCTAGAGCAGGGAGAGTTTGTGTGTGTGTGTGTGTGTGCATGTTAAGAACATTATTGCCTTCCCAGATTCATTTATACACTCACTAATCATGATGACTATATGCTGTTTAAAATATAAATGTTTTTGAGCCTATTTCCGGTGTACAGGAGGATATGGTTTGGGAATTTAGCTTTCTGCAGACAGATGGATTATAGTGTTGCTAAGGAAACAGACTATAAATGAAGTGGCAGCTGAGTGTCCCTAGAACATCAGACTGCTTGAAGCTGGTATTTTAAACTCATTTAGGTGGGTAGATAAATTGATGATGCGATGAGAAGTTAATTTCCTGTATTTTATGGTTCGTTAATTCTCATTGCTTTGTTAGTATTTACAAAAGGTATCTTAACTTCCCACTCAGACCACCTGGTGTGTGGGTCACTGAACAAAAATTTGCTGTTAAAATTAGAAAATGGACAAAAGCTGTACAGTAAAACAGATCATTAAAACTACTGCTCAGTGGATATATAACAGTGTAACAATAATGTGGCAGCAGTATGGTCCTACTGAAAAACTGAGACTAGGAAGTAAACTGTGATTCTTCAAAGTAAATAGGAAAGAATAGAGCTACTGTGGACCTGGTGAAATTACAGACTTTGAACTTCATGTCTGAACTGTTCAACATCTGTCTTACACCTATTTGATTTACATATATGAAGTTGCTTAGAGTAAGTGAATTGAATTGTGGTTTTGATAGTTGCTCTGCTCAAGAAGAGACCTCTGCTCTTTTTTCTAATGTTTTTACTGAGAATTTACCAAGTTTCCAAACCAGGATTATTGCTGACATAGCAGTCTTTTTTTAATTTTTTTTTTTCATCCCACACCTGGGGGCAGGTATAGCTGAGCCATTCTAGTTAAGCATATGGCTGTAGGGATAGACTTAAGAAAGCTGGGCGCAGAGGACAGACAGCAACCACTGCTGCTGGTAAAATGGACTGACTGGACAAGGAAAAGGGCAGGAAGTATTCTCAATAGCCTGAAATACCTTCAGACCTCAAATATTTAAAAGTATGTAGATATGATGTGAATCCTCCCCTTGCCGCTTACCAAGGTGTTTAGTAGAAGGTAAAGTAACTTGCTTATTTTGCATTACTTGTTTTACTTTTAAGTGTCTTGTGTTCCTGCAGTTCAAGTCCCTTCTTTGCAGCTTGATAAGCTTGGAAACTGAAGTACTAGGAAAGGTAATGGTATCCAGCATAGCGTGAGTTGTGGTTGAAGATAAAAGGAATGACCAGACTGTGTCTGGACATGATATGTTTAGAATTGCATCCACTTCCAAAAAAACATGGTGATAGCAGATAGATTGCAAAGGGCAGCACAAAAATGTAATGCATGAATCTGCTCTGATGTTTTGAAGTTGTATCCTATGCATATAAGGGTGTAAATTCAAGCACATAATCAAGTGGTTATAACTTTATTCAGCCATATTATTTATGGGGCATATTTACTCAAGATGGGACTGACATGGACTGAATAGGCATTAGTTTCACAGACTGCTTGCTTAAGAAGTAGAGGAATAAAAGTGGGCTGGAGGAGAACAGGCAATGGTTGAGTCTGTAGAGCTCCAGAAACTTGCCTTAGCTACATCTGTAACAAAAAGAAGATCTGTAAAGGTCTTTGCAAGACGGAATGGCAAGAACTTGCCAAGCAAAGATACCTTGTGAGCTAAATATGAAATGGAAGGCTGAGGAAGGATTTGAAGTATATATACAGGTGGTCAGTAGAATTGCCATTCTGTTTTCTGAATCAAAATGAAACTGTTTCAATAAAACACATACTGGAAAATGAGTAATTTTTCCAGCAGTGTTAAACCTTTTCAGCATACAGTATTTAAACTGTTGTTTAGAGTATGTTGGAGAGAACTGTTTTTGATCTTTTCAGCCAGGTAGGCAACAGAGGTGATTGTGGAGATGGCATTAAATGCACTACAACTATTTCCTCCATATTTGTCATCTGACTGTATTTATTACATTGATGTGAGTACTGTCAGTCTACATACGGATCAGGATCTGCCACTGTCTTATCACTGGAAACAGTATCATTATCACTGGAAACAGTAGCCAGGAGCAGACTACATCTGTCACAGCTTTTAAATCATGACTTTTCCAAAGACAAAATTAAAGAAATTGCCCCTTTTGTCAGATACTTTAGGATTGAGCCAGTTTAAATGTGTTGGTGGCTGTTTGCTCCCTGAAGGATGCCTTACATCTTCCCTAAAAGTCTTTCTCATCTTCTGACAAACTACATGCTCATTGTGTGGTGTAGGGAGCTGTAGCACCCATGAGGAAGCTGGCAACAAAGAGCACACAGTGGATCAGATTAATTGTTGCTGCAAAGTGCCCATGGGATAATAGGAAGAGGACAGTGAGCCAGATGAAAACATTATGAAGGATTAATTATGACTCTTGGGCTGTTGGTTGAACCTGGATGAGAAATATTTTGAGGGAACTGTATCCAGGTGTGCTGGAACAAGTCTGGTTAAAGTGAATCATTTTTTGTGTGAAGAAAACAATGATGTATAAACAAACAGTTTTGGCTTTGATTGGAGAGATTTTTTAGAAATATGTTAAATCCAACAAGATTTTTAAATGGAAAAAACGATAATGATTTGATATACAAAAAAAACCCCTTCTATAAAGTTATTTTCAGCAGCTCTGTGAGTATAAAGGAGCTGCTACCAGAAGCTTGACTATTACATGTGGAATAAGAAAGTGGTTTTGATAGAAATAAAGATAAAATAATCAGAAGATTAGACAAAAAAACTTTAAATCAATTCCAGAAACCCAGTAGTTTGAAATCTTCTTTCTTTTTTTTTTTTTTTTTTTTGTATTTTCTTTTTTTTTTTTTTTTTTTCCTTCTTTTTAAAAAATGACA
>WTSP01003344.1:25919-49280 GCA_025331215.1 Actenoides lindsayi
CTTTAAATCAATTCCAGAAACCCAGTATTTTTAAATCTTTTTTTTTTTTTTTTTTTTTTTTTTGTAATTTTCTTTTTTTTTTTTTTTTTCTTCCTATCTTAGAAATACAGGAGAAGCATCACTTCTGATTTTGTATGTGTTCTTTTTGATGTCTTGTACTGAATAATGTTAATTTTAACATGAACAGTATCTTAAGGTTTATAAAGAGATTTTTAGAGAGCACAGAGGCAAAGGTTTAATTTTCTGATCTCTTATAGTGATCATCGTTACACTTTTTTTTGCTATAAATCTTGCCCATAACTTTGAGTTCTTACTTACTTTTGTGTGTTTCAGTGTTGTAAAAAATGGATACAAGTCTCTTGGTCTGAATATTTTGGCAGTTCTTGAGTAGTTGCAGTCAAATGAAATTTTACGTTGCATTTATTGTTCCATTTAGAGTTATCCTGCATGTAAGATGATAAATTCCATACAGTATTTTCTCAGGCTCAGTTTCATATTGAAACTGAGACCACATAAACGTCTCTGTAACTAAAGAAACACCTTAATATTACTTGCAAAATGAGTTAATTGAGCATACTTAAATAGCTTTCGGTGAAGTAGGATATATGATCTTGAGCTACTGAAGTGGAAGACAACATGAGTTAATGGGTCACTTATTCCTGGTAAGGTAATACTTCTCTATGTATGTTTGGTTTTGGGGGGGTTGTTTTTTGCTGTTTGTTTTGGGGTTTTTTTGGTGGTGTGAGTTTTTTGAGGATTTTGGGGGTTTGTTTTTGTTTGGTTTTGTTTGTTGCTGTGTTGGGGTTTTTGTTTGTTTTAATAGTAATTATTCTTATTTAGAAAAATCTCTCACTTGTATTTCTGAAAGTGCTTTTCCATGGAAACAAGCCTTTCTTAAATACAGGGTTTGTGGATTGGTAACTGCTGTAACTATCCATATAAGAAGTAGTGAGTTTATTTAGTCTCTGTTTCTATGTTATGAAAAATAAGTTACTATTGTAACACGTAGCTGATTTTTAATAGACTAATTTAGACTAACGACAAGGTAGAGGGTAAATCTGTGGGGAAAAGAATTGAAGGAATACAACTGAGTATTTTGTTGCATTGTTTTGTTAGTTTTTGACTGAATAGAGATGCTAATACGTATTGAAAATACACGTGTATGTGTATAAGAAGAAAAATGTATAATACAAATACATAAAATTGCATATAAACTAAATTTTTGTTTAGTTCTAAGTTAAATCTTATCCTTGCAGCCTTCTAAGTACTCTCAAAGCAGGATGCTGCAAGAAGCAGCATTTCTGTTGCTGAAATAAAGTCACCTCATTTAACTTGCCACCAGCACGTCTTCTCTGTGAACCAAGTGCCAAGAAGTAAGATCCATAACATCTGTATTACAGCAGCAAGTCCTTGGCAGCAGTGGAATTTGGCTGTAATATGAGCTGAATCCCATGGGAAAAGCAGAATCAGGGCTGATCACTTTATTTTGGGAGCTAAACCAAATCCCAGGTATCTATTGTGAGCAGTGCACTGTGTGAAAAGAGTACAAATTCAGTCATTCTAATCACTTATCTTTAGCATCCCTGCATCCTTTTATAAGAAGACTTATTTTTGTTAAAATCAACTTTTAAAAAAACAGGTATGTTTTTGTGGGAGAGAGAGCTTAATAAATTCAGTCAGTACATAACAGTGTTGATAATGGGGTTACTATTTTTATAAGATTAATTTTATCAGCCTTTGCATTCTGGTAGAAGATAGTGTGCTGATAGCTGTTGTCAAAATTACTGACAAATAAAAAAAAAAATTCCACATTTTCCACTGTTTTTAGCAGAAAGCAGTGCAGTAGTGTACATCGAGTATATTGGGGCACTTCAAAGGAGGTGAGAGTGAGGTAAGACGAGGGGCCTTTAGATCTTTACCTTATGGTATATGAAGGTAAAACATCTTCACAGAACTCGATCTTCGCTCCAGAGAACATACTGGAGAAGTTGCTGTAGTTACAAAGCCACAGTAGCCTTAAGACGATGCTGTTAAAGCTCTCTTGAAGCTGGCTTTTTCTTACTTGGTTGTTATCTTCTGATAGACTGACTTCTTGGTGCAGAAAGGAAGCTTTCAGTATTTCAGTTTATTTTAACCCATGGTTTGACTTAATATCCCAAGAAAATGTTAAGAAAACTTGCTAAAAAATGGCCATAGACTAGATGTAGAGAGCTGTCGGTAAAGTACGTAACAAAAGTTATGACTCATCTGAAAAATCAATGGTATACTGCAAACATTTCATATTTTTGAGATGTTCTCTTGCATGTTGCCAAGTCTCTAACATAATCTGAGTGTTTGTGGAAAACATATCTAAGTTTAACGGTATTTTAAGAACTCTTCTATTTCATTTCTTTGGAAATGACAGTTCCTGGTCTGGGAAATCTAAATAGACCTAGTAAGACGCAAATTTCTCTTGGATCACAAATAATTAGAAGTTTTGCACTGTTTTTGATTATGGCACAGCACAGTCCTGAATGTAAATACCTCCTAGCATATAAAAGTTGAATCTAGACCTTATGTCTTGATCGGTGTACCCCAAGATCTCACACCTTCAGACCAGAAATGTGAAGCTTTTAAATTTGCTTGCCAGAGTCTGTTTTAGGCCAGATCAATCCTTCTGCTTCAGGACTGGGGAGCTGGGTTCAGGAAGGAGTGAATGAGAAAGAGGTCAGGACTACATGCATATATACACATACTACTGCTACTGTCCGTTCTTACAAAAAAGCCTGACTAATTGTATTGGGGGGGAAGAAGGGATGTTGTTTGGAAACAGTGTTAATCCCTCATCGTTGACAGAGAACTACCAAAAGCAATCTTACTCAGTTAGGAGCAAGCTCAGCAATTAAAATTTTCCAGATTTACTTTGAAAAAGGGCTTTGATTTTTTTTTTTTTTTTTTTTTTTTCTTTCTCTTCTTGGAGGCTTGAAGTGGAAGAATATTCTAGTTTATAGTGATGTTTCGGTTGCTTTTCTAAATGGATTTGAAAGATACTTTTAATGAGAATTGGAAATATTTTCTGTAAACACATAAGTAGAGAGAAGAAATGGTTATGTCAGAGAATGCGGGGGCCTTGAGCAGCCTGGTCTAGTGGGAGGTGTCCCTCCCGTGGCAGGTGGGTTGGAAATAGATGATCTTTAAGATCCCTTCCAACCCAAACCATTCTATGAATGTGCTTGTTGGGTGGGAAGATCTGACAGATTGTTGCTGCATTTAATCTGTCCAGGTTCCTGGCAGAGTCTTTCTTCTGCCTGTTTGCTCCTCTGACATTTCAGAAAGCCTAAGAGGGAAGATTAACAGTTTATAATACTTACCTCGCTAAAGAGGAAACAAACCAATTGGTGAAAATCTGTAATAATCTAATGGCTACATTTTATCTCTTTTATACATAACTAAATCTGAGACTAGTGGTTTTCCTTCTCACCTTGTTGTTTGGAATAAATATGAAGATCAATTTTTTTATGCTAATGGAAAACAATTTGGATTTGATAGATAGTCAGAAAAAAATTTTCAGACACTGACTTCCATTCTGGCAAGATAATGGGTTTGTTCTGCAGAACAGAGATTTCTCAACAGGCGCCAGTCTGGCAAATCAGGCCTTACGTTCTGAGTGTTTAAAATCCATCTTAAGTTGGTTGTAGGTACAGAAACTCAGCACTCGAACTGTTGGAGGAACCAGGGGATTGTGTATTGTCTTAAAGTACAGTTTGTGTTTATTCCTTCCTGTGTAGAAGGTCATTGTAAACTCATTGACTGGTTTGACCTTCAGCCCCCGTGTGCAGCATTTATTTAGAAACTTGCTCCTGAAGGATCCTGGCATCTTTTGCTCCAGCTTGGAGGTGACTTCCAGAAGTTACAAAAGCTTCTTCTGTCAGAAATGAAAAGTTGTGTAGCTTTTTAAAAACTAGGATGTGAAAGCGTCTTGTGTCCTATGTCGTTGTTCTTTTGACTTTTGCATATAAACAGTACAAAAATAAAACAGGTCACTGGGATCTTTTAGTGTGACGTAAACTCAGCTTTCAAGGCTCACTGAAATTTTCTGTCTTCTCTCTGAGAGAATATGGATAAGCTCCATTGAAAATTGATGTTCTCAGTTAACAACAGATATGTCATGATGGAATATGCAGCCTTTTTAGCTATGTTAGACCTAGTTTACAGAAATCCCTTTAACTACTGAAAGCATAATAGCATTGTGCTGGTGATTGATTGGTACAAGAGCATGTAAAGGAAGTGCTGAGATCTTGTATTAAAACTTTCATGGTTTATTCTTCCTCTCTAGACGTGTTTTCTTGCCCTTTGTTTCTCTGATACTATTGTGATGATATCTGTGCCAGTTGGGGAAAATTTATTCAGCTTCTTTTATGATGTTCAGTAGCACCCTGTGGATTTAAATGACATTTTTTTTCTGAGAAGCCTCAAGATCAGGATCTTGATGTTTCAGGCTAAGCATGTATTTTAATAGATTAAATAAGACTTATGGCAGGTGACTGCTGTGTGCTTGTTGACAAATTAAATAAATGCATCTGTGTGCGATCTAAAACATGTTACTCCAGCCCTAGCAGACGTTAGTATTAACTGGTGAAATTCTTATGCTCCACAGGTGAGGTAAGTGAGGACCTCTTTGGCTTGATGAAACGTAGGTGCCTTAATCCTGCCTAAGGTCTATATCTTGTGCAAGACAGGCATGTGTGAAACACAGGATATTCTACCTCTTCCAATAAAAATAAAGTTATATTACAGGTAAAGCTTCTGCAGTTCTGATCTTGTCCTGCCTTGAGTGTAAGTGACCACCTTTTTCTTTTTTGACAGGTTATTCGGAAAGGGAATACTTTGCTGAACAGAACAGCACAAGATGACTTATGATTCCTGCTCTTTATGGGAGCCTGTCTGGATTGGTATGCTGGCTTTTATATTTGTCAAACTAACACATAGTGATTACATGTATAATCCAAAGGTGCACTTAAAATTAGGAAGCCAAGCATCTAAGAAGCTTCCAGTTTTTTAGTTGTATGTTAAAAACTAGATGGAGACTATGAATTAAGAGTATGTTTTCCACAATATTTTCAGTGTTTACTGTTCTAGCTTCTACAGTATTCAGTTAGCTCTTCAACATGAATGTGGTTAATATGACCATTGAACTAGTGGGAAGGATCTAAGTCAGGAGGAATATTGTGACAGTACAAGAAGTGCACCTAGAACTATGTAAGTCCTTTCACATGATCTACAAATTGAGAACCTGATTTTTCCCAAGAGCTAAGAAAATAGAATTACTCTTTACATTTTGCATATTTGTGGTTTAGAATGGTAATAATGATTCCCATGGCTGACATTTCTTGACAGTTAATGGCTCTCTAAATTAAGGACAGAAAGAAATATCCTCAAGAGGACAATTAGTTGTACTTAATGACCCAAAGCAGAGGTGGCCATTTCCCGCAATACTTTCCTATGAAAATTGCCACAGTAGTGTTTACAGAGTGGGGGGAAAAAAAAGGAAGAATTCCTAAATTAAACTAACGACTCTTGTGAATAGGTTTATGGGTCATCTACTCATGCAGTGTAGTTGATTAGTTTCAATTTAGGATATCTAAATAGGTATTAAAAGTGAAAACTGCTCGTTCCTTTTAGGGGCAACAATTAGGTGAGTAAGAACATTGTCCCTGCTGATTTGTGCTCTGACTCATTCTTTGCACTGGCGTTAGCAGAAAGGACTCTGTAGCAGTAAGTCCCTGCCCCTTCTTAATGGCACAGGGAACAATGCTCGATTTGTACTGATAGGGGAGTATACGTTGGGCTGCCTCATACAATAATGGGGTGTCAGAGAGCACATACTTTACTATTTTCTGTCAACATACACGTTTTTTGAAAACAAGCCCATGGTCTTCATGTTTGTTGTTGACTTTATCCTTTTTTCCCCATAAGAATATTTTGCTTTCTTGGTGTTTTTTATGTTGCAAAAACGAGTTTTGCCAAAGTTTACCCATGAAATAAAACATTGATGGTAGCTGTAAAGCATGCAGAAGCTTCTCATTTGTGACCACTTAAAACACTCCCAAGACATAGCTTCAGGTTTCTAAGTGATTGAATGTTTTGACAGCTGTTCTTAGTGTGTTCTTCTGATGTGCATTAAACATAACTGTTATCATGGCACTATTATGTTCCCTGTTTTGTCTGTGTTGGAGTTACTGGTTTTGACTGATGTTGGCTTTGCATATAAGATAGAATCTTTTATTTCGGGTTGGGCATGCTATCCAAAGTTTGAATGGAAACCTTTTAGCTTCAAAAGCTGTTAAAAACAGGCACCGTAGTTCTAGCAATAATTATATTTGATGAATGAAATTTGTGCAGTATTTAGCTTTAAGTGTGTACTTCATTGAAATAATTATGGCTATTATGTTCCATAAAAAGAAAGTTGCATATAGGTGAGAACCTTGCTTGAGAGAAAATATGCACACCCAGTAATTTTCAGCACTGAAATGGAAAAAAAGTGATTGTATGAAGCGTTTTTGCATCTGAAAAGAATCGGTGAGAGTACATGTTTCAAAAGTGAGAATGCTGTGACATAAAGGTATCTGCCTCTCACTTGAATACTTTGACCATCAGTAAGCTTACCTATTTAAGCTATCAAAGCATGGTCGTCTTTTACAAGCTATGTGATTACCATTTAGCAATGACTCTGGCTATGAAATTATAGGAGCTGTCTTTCTTAAAGAGTGAGAACTGAGATGAAATTGTTGTGAAATTACCTTATTAGTCCCTTTTCTTCTTAATGCCCTCTAACTGGGGGGGAGGTGGATGGGAAGGGGAAGAATTATATATGATTCTACAGAAGGAATCCTGTTGAATTTATTGGCTGAATTGCCAATCACTTTTATGAAGGAAAATAGCCAAGAAAGAGCATAACTGAGTTGCCTGCAGGTTAGATAAGTCCAAAACTCATTTGAGCATGCAAGTTCAGCATATGGTGCATAGAGAGATTTCATACCTCAGAGTGATAAACAGGGTACAGAGAAGGGTGATGCCTGGAAACCATCAGGAAGCAATGAGCACAGGAGCAACACTCATAGTTTCTTTCTACCTGGGTTCCAAAGCCTGCAGTCTTCTTAGAAGGTTAGGTGTCGTCTTTGAAATAGCTAATGTCTGCTCACTCTTTTTGTCCATCTTAAAAAGAAGATATGACTGATTTAAACAACAGCAAAATGGTTAAAGCTCGCTTCCCACTTTAAGCACTTGGCTAGGTCTGGGTAGCAGTCTGCATGTGGTCATTCACCTCCTCTTAACACTGTACAGAAAAGCATACAAGCTTCATGCTGAGGGGAGGAAGCACAAAATAGAAGGTAGCTGTTTGCTTAGAGAGCTGGGATGGTGAGAGAGCATACACAAGATTACTTTTTAGTCACTTTTTCTGGGTTTGGTAGGAATAGTCTACAGACACCTGAGTCCTTTGTCCTTTGATATATACTGGATGCTACTGGCTTGAGAAATGCAGGGCAGCACAATCTTTTTGACTAAATTAGTGGTGCAGAACACTTTTGCTCCAACTCCCCTGGGTGACTGAGTGCTGGCAAAGGTTGCTCAGAGAGGTTGTGGAATATCTGTCCTTGGAGATACTCAAAAACTGTCTAGACTTGGTCCTGGGCAACTGACTAGGTGGCCCTGCTTGAGCAGAGGGATTGGACAAGATGACCTCTAAAGGTCCATTCCAACCTCAACCATTCTAGGATTTCATGATTCGTTTGGCTTTTCCAATTCTTGTATTACGAGAGACAGAAATTATTCACTTTCCCTGTGCCACTAATGATTCTATAGACCTCTCTGATGACTTTCTTCAGTTACTTTTGAATGGAGATCAGGTGAAGCAGAACTGAACATAGTATTCAAGATAAAAGGGGCCATGCATGTGTCTTGTAGCAGGTAGTGTATAGAAATATACGGTGTATGTAGATAACTTCTGCATTTCTTCACAGTCTCTTTGTGAGCAATTTTGAACACTTGACTGATGTTTTCACAAAGCAGACTATCAAAACTTGAAGATCTGGTTTTATTCTGTCTGGTAATCATTGGTTTAGCATCTACTTCCGTGCAGATAACTTTCTTTTTTCCTGTACCTGCATAGCTTTACCTCTAGCAACACTGAATTTTACCTGGCAGTTTATTAGCTTGTCACTATTTGCCATGAGATCCCTCTATCTCTTTATAGTTGACCTTTGTTTATATTACATTGGTGTGAAAAACAGTTCATGTTCACGATAAGCAAATATCATCATTTCACATTTTCCTCTTCTCCCCTATCGGTTGAAGAGCTTGAACCCTGGTATAGTTTTTCTTTGTAGGATCATTCTGGTGACCTTTTTTCACTGCAAAACTAACTGCTTCTTCTTTTGTTTTCTATTTTAGTCTGATTATTGTGAGAGGGCTTTACATATATCTAATGGCAGATTAGTTTCTTTAGAGCCTTGGTGGAGAGACCTTGTCAAAAACAATCAGAAATGCAAAAGTTACCTTTGCCAGCTTATTGCTCACACAGCTTGAAAAGATACTGCCCTGGGGATCTAATTTTCAGTATTTCTGTGATTTTAAGTCCAGAATTATTTGTTGAATTTCTGCTCTTTTGCAGTCCCTGCAGAATGCAACCGCTTCATTCTCTCTTCAGTGTTCTTGGCTTGCGGAGTCATAAATGTCGGTGGAACTTCGGGTAAGATTTTCATGTTTGTTGTTAAAATCCTTGATTATTTATCCTGGAAAACTGTGTTAACCTCTCTGTTGGTTACAGATTTTATTCTAACAAATATGTTAAAGAAGACTAGTAAAAGAAAGATTTATAAAGACCAAAGAAATAAGAGTTTTGACTACTATATATGCACTATATATGCACTAGCCTGTGAGGCTAGTGAGGCTAGCACTGAGGCTTTCTCTAGAAGAGCTACTGTAAAATAAAAATGAAAGGGAGAGAATGGAGAGAAAAGGAAAATCTGAAATAAAGTTGACGGATTTTGACATTTATATGTAGCTTAGTATACTCTTGCTGATATTAACAATATTTGAATTATAATAGGATAAGATAGAAAATTAAGACATTCCCTCCCATTCAAGCAGGAAGACCTCTAGAAAATCAGATTTGTATGACTCTGTATTGGGTTTGCGTGGCAAGATTTTGGTAGCAGGAGGGCTACAGGGATGGATTATGTGAGAAGCTGCTGGAAGCTTCCCATGTGTTCAACAGAGCCAAAGCCAGCTGGCTCCAAGCTGGACCCACCACTGGCCAAGGCCGAGCCTATCCACAACAATGGCAGTGCCTCTGTGGTACCGTATTTAAGAAGGGGGAAAAACCTCCGAACACCTAAGCAATTGCAGCCCAGAGAGAGGAATGAGAATATGTGAGAGGAACAACTCTGCAGACACCAAGGCCAGTGAAAAAGGATGGGGCACTGGAGCAGAGATTCCCCTACAGCCCTTGGTGAAGACTGTGCTGAGGCAGGTTGTCCCCCTGCAGCCCATGGAGTTCCAAGGTGAAGCAGATACACACTGCAGCCTGTGAAGGACCCCATGCTGCAGCAGATTAATGACCAAAGGAGTTTATGACCCCTACTGGAGCAGGATCCTCTTGGAACCTGTGGATCTGTGGAGAGAGGATCCCACCGTGGAGCAGGTTTGCTGGCAGGATTTGTGACCCCTTGAGGGACCCATACTAGAGCAGTCTGTTCCTGAAGGACTGCACCCTGTGGAATGAGCCCACACTGGAACAGTTCCTGAATAAGTGCACCCTGTGGGGAGGACTCATTGGAGAAGTTTGTAGGGAACTGTCCCATGGGATGGACCCCACACTGGAGCAGGGAAAGGGCATGAGGAGGAAGGAGCAGCAGAGATAATGTGTGATGAACTGAATGCAGCCCCCATTCCCTGTCCCCCTGTGCCACTGACAGGGAGCAAGTAGAGAAATTGGGAGTAAAGCTGAGCCTGGGAGGAGGGGAGGGGTGGAAGGAAGGTGTTTTAAGATTTGGCTTTATTTTCTCATTACCCTACTCTTGATAGGTAATAAATTAAGCTGATTTCCCCAAGTCAAGTCTGTTTTGCCTGTGATTGTACCTGCTGAGTGATCTTCATGTCCTTAGCTCAATTCATGAGCCTTTCATTATATTTTCTCTTCCCTGTCCAGCTGAAGAGAACAGTGACAGACCAGCTTTGTTGGATACCTGGCATCCAGCCAGGGTCAACCCACTACAGACTCTGTGAAATCAGGATGTTTGTAATGATAATGCTTTCATGATACCATTGAAAATTAAGAGACAGAGAAGTTAATAATTTGCCTTCGAAAAAATACTGAAGGCTTTCTGGCTCTTGTAATCATATAGCGATACTGAGCTTGCAGATATGAAGAGAATAGCTTTGCTAGGGAGGGAATGAGAGGAGCAGGTCATAGTGCTAACGTTACTTAGTGAATCCTTGGCAGCATCCTGAGCAGGCTTGCATTTGGATCACTAGAAGTCCAAACTGGGGACATGGGTTAGACTTCGTTGTCTTACAGCTAATTTCTTTGTTGGTGAGGTATTATCCAGGGAAGAGTAAGCATGTGGTCCTTTTATAAATTTATAAAAGTATTCCTTCCTCCCTTCACTTTTGCCCAATACTGATACCAAACAGAACCTGTATAAATCCCGCAGGCAGGATTTGTGTTACCAAACATAAGCTTCTCAAGTTAGTACACAAGCTTGTCACCATGCACAGAGACGGAGGAGATAGATTGCCCTCTGAAGATGCCTGTATCCCTCTTCTGACTGAAAACATCAAAACAGCCTGAAGCGACTATTACAGTCATCCAGAATGAATGAGGTGAATCCCACTTCATGTTTCTGGCTATGGAGTTCTGGTTTTTAAAAGACCGTAGAATCCTTCTGGTTTCCAGCTTGATCAGATGTCAGAGTACTCTGGGGGCATTTAATTTAATAGTCCAAAATAGAGGGGAGGAGTTCTGTGAAGAGCCAGCACTGAAAAGGGGAGACAACTCTCAACTTGTTTGCATTTTAGTTTTCTCTAAGAATGGTACATGTAATAACAGAATGCATGTAATAATAGTACAAGACAGTACATGTAAATTATAAAAGGAAATGTTGCACTCTGTCAGCATAATAGTGTAGGGAGTTCAGCAGAATAGCTAAGGATTAGATTTACAAGAAAAAAGAGGTTGCACATGGTTAAATTATGTGGGATACCAAGATGAATTAACAAAGACTTGTCTAGATCAGTGAAAGCAGGAAAGCTTGCTGCAGGGGCAAGGGTTGTGGTGACTGATGAAGAGTTAGTTTCCTGCAGCTTGATATGAGTCAAGTCATTAAATGGAACCAGTTGAGAAATACTTCAATCCTGTGGGCAAGTTATTTTATAATTAATAACAGATTAGTATGCTTTATGTGTTTTTCCTGAGGCATCTACTGCTGATGACTGACATAGAACCAAGGATTCTGTATCATGTCGGATAGCTCAGATAAGTAGGCTTTTCAGTGTTTACCAAACAGGCAGATAGACAATACGATACTGTTTAAGCTATTTGGAAATGTTATTAAGAGTTTCCAGCTGTAGGCAATTTCAAAACAAAATCACAAAGTTATTTTAAAAATTATGAGGTTTAAATAAAGATACTGATTTGATTTATTCACTCTTAATCAGTAATGGTTGTTTGCAAGCACAAAAGTTTTCCAGGCCTGGTTGTAGTAGAAAAAAACTTAGTGAGTGAGAGCATTGCACAGTATTGGTGAGACTACAGGAGCAGGATCTATATGGAAAAGACCAAGTATTTCAGGACTCCTGTGACTGGTGACTTGACTCCTGTGACTGGTCCTGTGACTTGTATTGACCTAAAGTATAAATTTGTATTAAGAATCCCTTCGTCGTTAAGGAAAGTAGAGCAATCATTTGGTTCCCATTGGTTTCAAAGAGTCTTTGTTTATTTAAATTTCTTTTTTCTTTTTCAGATGGAAGTACTGACATGAATTTAAGAACTTTGCTTTCAGACGTTGAATTTTGATTTATTAAATGACCAGGAATAAGATACTGCCTGAACAAGATGAAATGCCTTGAAGACCTTTGGTTCTGCTTTCATTTCTCCTGAAGCAATGGTTTTCTCAGCAATGTTGACGCTGGCCCACTCTGGGACCTCAAATGCTACTTTTATTGTTTATGAAAATGCCTATACGAATTTTACCACTCCCCAGTTGTTGCTTCGTAGTGGCACAACACAGCCATTGAGATATAGTTCAGGTGCCGTGCTCACCACTGAGAGAAGTACTGTTCTGGTAAACACTACAGCTATCCTGCCATCACAAGAAGTTTTCAGGAGCTTGAGTTTGCCACTCCAGATCATTCTTTCTGCTGCTATGATATTTATCCTGTTGGTTTCTTTCCTGGGAAACTTTGTTGTCTGCCTCATGGTCTACCAGAAGGCAGCTATGCGATCTGCAATTAACATCCTCTTAGCAAGCCTGGCTTTTGCAGACATGCTGCTGGCAGTGCTGAACATGCCTTTTGCTCTGATTACAATCATTACCACTCGGTGGATTTTTGGGGATATATTTTGCAGAGTCTCTGCCATGTTATTCTGGCTTTTTGTCATAGAGGGGGTAGCCATTCTTCTTATTATTAGTATTGACCGATTTCTTATCATAGTTCAGAGGCAAGATAAACTGAACCCTTACCGTGCAAAAATTCTCATTGTGATTTCCTGGGTTGCATCCTTTGTGGTTGCTTTTCCATTATCAGTTGGGAATCCTAATCTGCAGATACCCTCGAGAGCACCTCAGTGTGTTTTTGGCTACTCTACAAGCCCAGGTTACCGAGCCTATGTGATAGTTATCTTGCTGATATCTTTTTTTATTCCATTCCTGGTAATGCTGTATTCTTTTATGGGCATACTCAACACCGTCCGCCACAATGCAGTTCGTATCCATAGCCACCCTGATAGCATATGCCTCAGCCAGGCCAGCAAACTTGGTCTCATGAGCTTACAGAGACCTTTTCAGATGAATATCGATATGAGCTTTAAAACTCGTGCCTTCACAACCATCTTGATTTTGTTCCTTGTCTTCATAGTCTGTTGGGCACCCTTCACCACTTACAGCCTTATTGCCACATTCAACAGCCACTTCTACTACAAGCACAACTTTTTTGAGATAAGCACTTGGCTCCTTTGGCTCTGCTACCTCAAGTCTGCACTGAACCCACTGATTTACTACTGGAGGATTAAGAAGTTCCATGATGCATGCTTGGACTTGATGCCCAAATACTTCAAGTTTTTGCCACAGCTACCTGGCCATACAAGGCGGCGCATTCGACCTAGTGCCATCTATGTGTGTGGGGAGCATCGGTCAGTAGTGTGAAGCTGTGGTTGTTTGACAGTGATTGTTACTTTCTGGGATTATTTGTTTTTAGGCTTTAGGTTGAATTTTGTTTGGTTTGGTATGGCTTCTTCGCTGTGGCCATATCTTACAACTTGATTAAATTTTGCAGTACTCTGTGCAATTTTGGAGGAAAGATAGAGGGAGGGAAAGTGATTAGTTAGAGTTGGGTTTACTACTAGAATACAATATAAACAAAATAACAAATGTTACCTCTAGGATTCCATGGAAATCCATTCTTTTAAATGAAAAATACATTTGTAACATTTTGTCAGGTTTATGCTTACTAGGCCTGCAATTGCATCTAATTGTAGGGACTTTTTATGCTGCTAAGATACAGTATATTTAGTTGGTGTAATTTTTCTGAAAAATGTTGCTGCTGTCTGCCAATATATTAGAGCCAAAAAGTCTCATTAGATTACTTCTATTTAATTTTAACAATATTGCAGAAGTTTTCTTGGTGACACTAGAATTTTTTTTCCTTTTTTTTGTTATTTCCATTAATATTTTTGTGCACTTTACAAAATTTACTATGGAATTTGTTGGAATATTTTGTTCTGTACTGAAGGGGTATTAGTAGTAGTAGTAGATATATTGGTGAATTTCAATGAAAGACCCATGTAAGCTCTAGGAGGGCAAGTTATGTTGGTGTAGCTACACGAACAGATGTACAGTCATAGATTTGCTGTTTTTCTAACAATTGAGCAAAAGTAACATTAACTGCTCTGTTATCAGGGGAGTTGAAAGGAGAAAATAGAGAAATGAAAGGGAAAGAAAGCAATGAAAATACTATGTCCGGAGGTTCAGGCTAACACAAGATTTAGAAAAATAGAGTTCACATCAAAATTGTCACGGGGGAAAAAGGTGGCTGTCGTTACTTTAGGCTGTTAGAAGCTATCCAAACTTGATGGTATGCCTGAAAACCTCTCTGAAATTGTGACTCTTGCCTGCAATTTACACTGTGTTGGTATAATGCTCTTTCTGCTTGGAGCTTGTATAAGGCTAAGTGCTCTCTACACTGCTGAAATCATGCTGTCAGGTGTTCATTGGGATAGAATTAGAAGTAGTAGGGTAAACTGGCAAATAAATGGCACATGAGTCACAGTTGAGGCTAGGACTTAGTCTATATAGTTATATAAGGACTGGGAAAAAAATCCTCAGCTTGTTTTGCAGTTTAAGTATTAGACTGAAACCATAAACTGATGATAATAGCAGTTGTCCCACAGAGTTTGCTGGGGATGTAAGTTCCCCTTTTCCCTCTGATACTACACATAGGTTTTTCATTGCCCCTTTTCCTCTGCTGTGCCTACTGCCCCAAGGGTTTACTCTGCTGTTCTCATCTATTAGGTATCAGCTTCTCACCCTGAAACGCCAAACCATCTTTCTGATTAATGTCAGGCTGTCTTGGTACCTGCCTGGAAAGCAGACAGGCAACGATATTCCCTGATGATAGCAATCCAGACTCAGATTTTTTTATTTTATTTTTTTTTTTAATCGGCTAAATAAATGTTTTATTTGAAGTAAGTAAAATTAAGACTTGGGTTTGGGCTTTGAAATGAGATTGCCAGTTGCTCTGAGGCTAGAGAGAATGTCCACAGAATTTGTGCATCCTTTTAGTGGGCATTGTGACTGAGTGTCACTGTGACTGAGTACAGGAGAATTAATGTACAACAGGTATCAACCAGGGTTCGAGTTTGGGCTTCTCTTGCTTCCATCTCTTTCTCAGTACCCCAAAGCATGGGGACCTCTTCATTGTTCCTGTACTGAGGAGCAAATAATAGCAATTTTATCTATTTCTATCTATCCACACAGTACAGGGCATTTCCTTCATTCACATGGATGTGTGTATGAAGGAGGTGCCCTGTTCTGTGTGGATGTTCAGGGGCTGCTTTTTTCCTGAGGCCAACTAAACCGTTACAACCCAGATTTTATTTAGATCTTCAGTGAAGAACTAATTTAATAGTTATCTCTGTTCTTCTCATTGACAACTATGCGTTAGTGTTGGCAATATTTAAATTTTAGGAGTTTTAAAAATGTTTCCTTTTTTTTTTTTTTTTTTAATAGTTTCATATTTCTTCAAAAACCTGCTAGCTGAGGTTGTGTAAAGGCACCTGGGCAGTGGTGATGTTACTGATGTCTGCGCTTTCCATTCCTTGTCAACTTTACTGATGATGGTATGGATTTTTCTGATCAAAATGATGGGCAGTAAAGAAGTTCTGCTGTAAAACAGAGTGGTTTAGCATGTCTTTTCAGTATAGCTTTTATTTCTCAATTACATTTACATTGATAGCGGAAGCTTATGACCTGGTTAGTATGGATTTTCTGTTTCAGAGTTGTCATGCCTGTTAATCTCTGAAAGCAGCAAGATTGTGTTTAGAGCACAATAGAGTGAGAGCATATACTGTCTAAGATGGCAGGAACAGGTATTTTTGCTGTCTTCCAGAGCTGTAAGAGGTTAGGGTGAATGTCATAAAAAAAAAAAAGTAACTAATGTCATTAAAAAAAAAAAAAAGTAACTCTGAAAGGAAAGAAGATGAGTAATACAGGAAAATTAGTGAAATCACTTTCTTGAAGGAGGAGGGGAAAACATTTTGCGGGGATTTCATAATCTCCAATAAGTACTGGCTGTGAAGTAGAAGTAGTAGACAGCAAAGTTAATTTGTCTTGATAATTTAGTGTTTGTTTACACTAACTGTAATAGGGTTTCTGCTCAGAGCTGCATCTGCTGTTACTTTGAGAAAAACCCGAAATGTGTGCCCCAAATTCAGAGATGTCTTACATGGTGATACAGTATTCACACCTACCAGGTTTTACAGGTGATCAGAGCATACAGTGAACAAGAGTGTTGAAAAAAAGAAACAAGGTGGTATAGAAGTATCCCCAGGGTAATTATGTGTTTACAGAACCATCTGGGCTATTTTGTCTAACATACTGTCTTTTGAGCAGTGCCTTGTTAATTACAGCTGAAGTCGTAGGACCAAGTTGAATACCACTAAACTGCTCAGTCTTGCTTGTCTGTGTGTCTGTGATCCTGCCAAGATCAACATGACCTTACTAACATTTGTAATGTTAAATCATGTACATGTTGGCAGGATTTGGGCTACTGAGGCATTTTATTTGGCTTGACCAAGACCAAGGATTTTAAAAACTGAAATTAAACCTTCTTTATTCTACTGGGGTATTAATTTTTTCTTCCTTTCCAGAAATGATACTTGTTACTAAACTGTGTTCCCTCATGTTACATTTTCAAAAATCTTTGATATGGAGGATTGAAATGAATGTATTTTGAGTTATTTTGCAGTTTAATTCATTCTGTCAAAGCATGCTGCTTACAGAAGTCTCATTTGTACAAATCTATTGCTAAAATTATTCTTTTGTACTGAAAGTTGTGTATTTTTGACATTTCTTGTTACTCATGTAAAAATATTTATGTATATAGAGAAGAAAATTGTTTTGCCTCATTGCTTTCTGTTACTGTTTTGGTTTTTTTTTTTCACTTGTATGCTTAATGCTTTCATATTTTCTTTTATTTGGGCAGATGCATAAAGACTTCAATGGTCTTTCTGCAACCATTTGAGATTTGTAATTCTCAAATCATTCAATAATGCCCTCCTTGAAAGAGATTTTGATTTATTTTTGTGTGACAAATAAAAGTTCAGAGCACAGGTTTGTCGTGGTTGGAATGGTGAGGAATTCCTAAGTCTGTTTTCTGAGAGCCACTACTTTGTCATTATGAAGTGTTTTGATTTTTTGTTTGTTTTTGATTGTTTGTTGTTGGGATTATTTTTTTTTTTGTGGGGTTGGGTTTTTTTGGGGGCTTTTTTGGGTTTTTTTGAGTAGTCATTTTCTGATGTGAAGAAGCCTTGAATTACTGGTTTAAAACAAGCTGTTAAGTAAAATGGCATTGTCTTTTCTGTACATACTGCACCTGTGAAAATACCTGAGGAACAACAACAACAACAAAAAAGAAAAAATAAACATGAACATTCTTCAAAACTGTAGCAAAAGTCTATAGAATTGCTCTATCTTTGTGTGTTCCCCCGGTTCTTGGATTTAATACCCATCTTCACAGTTTCAAACACTTTATTTCTTTGTATGTTAGATAACAAAGATTGTTTCCTTGAATTAGATGGTTTTGTTTAAACCAAAATGTCTCAGAAAAAAATCATTCTGTAAATTCTTTACACTAGAAACATTGGGGTAGAGATGGGTCAATATATCTAAACCAAATGAAGTAATATCCAGCAAAAGAGAGAGCCTAAAAAGAATATAACTTTTCTAAAAATACTACCTGAACTGGGTGTACTACATTTTTAGCTAGGATTGAGTAATTAAGATCATCTTTTTGTGCAGTAAATGAAACAGTCAGTGGTACTTCATAGCATGATTCATTTCAACACAAGACAGTGACCTTTATGATTCAACTGCTGTATGTTTATATGTGATGGATTATTCCCCATATTAGTAGAATGAAAAATGTTCAGTATCTTGGCTGTTTGAGGGTTTTTTTTCAGCTTGCTAGTGATCTAGCAGAAATTCTACTGAGGCAATTTCTTTAAACACTAGAGTCAAGGCATGTCCCAAAAGAATACCTGAGAGGGAATGGGTCTTTCCAGTTGCTTGGGCCTGGCCTTTCTCAGCTGCCCACATGGCTCATTTTGCTACTTCTTCCCTATGCCTTTACAACAACCACTTTTTTTCTCCCTTTCCTGGTCTCCTCCACCTCCCCAAGGTGGTGCCTTCTGTGCTACTATGTTGCAGCAGGTACAGTGGTGGCAGGAGACACTGGTGCTGATGATAGGATGAGGTGGAGTTGCCTGGAGAAGCTGTGTAGCCAGCAAGCCTCTTTCACCGCATGCCCCTCCTTCCTGTCTTCAGTACAGTTTGGACCATCTGTCACAGGCTGAGGGTGAGTTTTAGTACCTTTGGTTATAAGATTAGGACTGTCAAGGAAACAGCTGTTATAAGAGCATGTATATACTAGTGCAGGAATCTGGTTTTATCCCCAGTAGTGCTACAGGTTTTATTCCACCCCAGTCTTTTCAGCAGCTGACCTACAGCAGTCTATACTCAATTCCTAACTGAATAAGAGTTGCTTGGCTGACTTGTGTCCTGTGAGTGCCCTGGGCGTAGGACCTGCCAATGAGTATCCACCAGAACAAATGTTCCTACAGGTTGCTGTCAAACAAGAATGGCATTTATGAAGACAATCACAACTCTGCTCGGATATGAGGGTGAAAAAAAAAAAAAATGATTTAAGTTGGTGACTGCACTGTGTAGTGGAGAAAAATGCGAGTTGTAATGGGTGATACTTCTTAAGTTCCCCTTCCAGAGCTGATGTTTGATTTTAAAATACAGTTATGGATACCTTATGCACAGAATATTAGGTTGTGTTGTTCCACTTTATTGTGTGACAGTGAATTCAGCTTGATATCAAATCACTAACAGTACTGCAGATAAGTGACATAGTATTCATAAATATCAAAGTAGAACTTGTTCCTGTTTTATTTTATTATCCTGTCTAGATAACCAGTTTTGCTGTTATGTGGGTGCAGAACATATCAATAATGAGACATATTCTTTGTTTAATTGGTGCTCTGCCTTAAATAGATTACTGCAATTCAAACCTCTGTGGTTGACCTGAAATAAAATTAATCCTGTTCACCAACCTGAGGAGGAATTCCACTAACACTGCCCTGCTGTTGAAAGGGGAGGTCTGGTGAAATAAATGATAATAACTCCTCCAAGGGTCAGTTAGTCTGAGCTCCAAAGGGGATGTAATCACAACTGTGATAAATTTAACAGTGTCTTCTTTTGTATTAACCAGGCCTAGGCTCTGTGTCAAAGACAAATGGGAGATTTTGGTGGCTGAGGGTATTGCCTAAACATCTGGGAGGGCAAGAGGGAGCCACTGAAGCTTACAGGAAAGTCTCAGTGCTGGAGGACAGTTTATGCCCTGCTGTTCTTTGGGGTGTCAGTGCTGTCATTTTCTGAAAAAGTTGTTCCTTTCAAACAGAGAGGGATGAAGTGGCATTTCATCCATCACCGCTTGCTTCTTTATTAGCACTTTAACTGTGAGAATAGCAGTTTTGCGTTTGGTTCCCTATACATGGATTTCCTTGCCTTCCTCACTGGAGGAGCTTTGAAGCCATCATGAATCGGCTGGATTACTGTGGTGTGTTCTAGAGGAGATGGGAGATACTGTCAGTCCCTCCTGGGGATTCTTTCACAGTTAATACTCCTTGGGCCAGAGCAAGCAAGAGTGCACTCCCTGGAAAGTGGGAGGCTGTGCTCCAGCCACCGTTTGGTACAAGGTAGTGTAGAGTTGTACAGGCTGTCAGGGAAAGCAGCATTGGAAGCCAGGTTCTCTCCATCATGTGCAGTAACTACCCCTGCCCAAGTGTCTCTCTCTTCCAGTGAATATTTAATTCTTTTCAAAGTGAAACAGATTTTACAGGAGAGAGTGAAAGTGCCCTTTCTGTTCTTACTTTAGATTAGGTAATAATCCACCGATTAAAGTATTCAGGTGGGACTGTTTAAAATCCTCTGGGATCCTAAAAGCAATTGCCATCATATCTCCTTCCTAAATTTTTTTTACTACTCATTTATTAGGTTAAGGGAATGGTCTACCAAGAACTTTGGCTTGAATTTGGGGGGTTTTGCAGCCTTAACTGTTGGTTGAGCTCTGGAAATGCCTATGGATGGACTTTCTCATGTGATGTAGATAATGTAAAGCCTATTGGGTAAATTCTAGTTTGAGATGAGCATTGAATTTTTCACTGCTGTCGGTGCTGCTGCACTTCTGGACATACACAGAAGCAGATGTATATAATGAGATACATCTGTAATATTTTAGCTATCTACAGCATAGACAGCTCCACTGATCACTTGAGGCTCCTTTGCAATCAGTGCAGATGAGTTGATGTTTTCAGGTACGATTTATAGGAGTTACTTTGGAAGTTTACCTTTCAAAAGGAGTGAGAAAAACAGTTGGTGTCTCTCCACTGATTAAGAAGGAAACCCTGAATGTTGAGAGATAAATCTTCACGGTCAGTCAGATTAATCTCACCCCAAACCATGTAAGGAATTTTAATGCGGAAGACTGTGAACTTTAGGGCCAAACACAGATGAGCAGGGCTTTAAGAATCTATGTTTTGACTTTCTAAAGCATCTGAATTTAACTTTTTAATGATTTCTAGTGATAACTGCACTGGAAAAAGATTGTGCATTCACTTTCTCCAATGATTCTTTATAGAACAGAGGTACAAACTACTTGTACTTTTACCTGTGGATGGTCTACACCATCCAGTTTGGTCCAATTTGTCTGAAGGAATTAGACCCCTTTGCTTCAGTGTAAGAGTATCTACACCAAGACTTAGTGTTACTCAACTAGAATGCATTATCTTTGTACCATTAATTACTTGGGCTTTGGTTTCTCATGTTCCAGTGTAGACAAGACCTTATAAAGTCACTCTAAAATTGCTTAGCCTTCTAGTTTGATATTTTTAAGTTCTGGTAATAATTCCAGATCTAGAAATCCACAAGGTGTCATTGCATAGACTGAGCTGCTCTCCTATCAAAACAGAAAGGGAGCAATGCGAGATTTAGATGACTTAAAAAAAAATTAAGGAAGCCTATGTACTCACTTAAGGGGAACTGACTTTGCAGCCTACTAATTTGGGCATGTTAGGAACCTCAAATGTGGTCCTAACTGCGTAGCTGATTTCAAGTGTTGTTCAGGGATTACCTGGTGTGAAATGCATTAGCAATGCTGTAAATGGAGATGGGAGCTAAGGCTTCAAGTGTCCTGTTCTCCAGGCACCAGCATTTTGCTCATTCCTGTGCCCCATATTCTGGCCCTACAAAGCTCTCAGTGCTTCCTGCACTGTGACTCCCAGTAAGTGGTGGTACAGGAAATCAGACCTTGCTTTGCCTCTTGAGCAGCACACGCTAACCATCAGGCTGAGATTAGTCCTTTTCCCCATGGCCATGTGACAAGTTCTTTTTTAGTTGGGTCCCTGCCTTCCTCCAAATGATATGGAGATGTAGGATTTCAGGTAGGTACAATGGGGGATGGAAGCCAGGACTTCAGCAGGCAAGTGGCAGTCCTGCCAAGCATTTCTACCAAGCAGTTCTATGCAACTACTTTCCTGTCTTGTGGATGACCTGAGACAGCCTGCAACGGTGACTGACTTTCTCCTCTTGCAGTGCAGAGGATGTAGTTCCTTACCTCTGACCCTCTCAATGGGACCCTCTCCGGCCCTTAACTCTGCTTCCTTAGCAGATGACAGGAGTTCTTTTAACGAAAGCTGGTCTTTAAGGTAAAACAGAAATTCAAAAAGCACATTATATTTGAGATTTATTTTTTTTAAGAGGTGCTATTGTTAAGACAATAATTAATTCATGTGATTTATATTACACAGGAGGCCAGACTGTATGACCGCTGTAATTCTTTCTGGCTTTATTCTGTATGAGAGTCTGATTCCACTTACATAAAACTTCACTTTATTAGTGCTATTGCCAAGGTGAGCCTGGGTATTGGTATAAAGAATATCAAATATCATTTAAGGGGTACAAAAAAATGGCCCTTTCAAGGGCATTACTAACCTTTGTAATTCATCATAGGTCAATATTGGTGGTACTCCATTCTGGAAGACTGGCTTTTCTAATCAACTTTCTCAGCGGAATTCATTATATGAAAACCTGTGACTAATGAAAGATGTTTTGTTCTTTTGAAGTTCCAGCTAATTTCCATGAAGGTTACTATTACTAAGCAACAGATTCTGTGGAGTGTCTCTTGGGGGGCTGAAACTACAGTAAGTACAGAAGTAAAGCAAAACTCAGTGAAAAAATGATGAAATATCCCCAGATGGAGAGGCCATAAATAGTACCATGTACAGGTCCAGTTTTGGAGTCTCTTTCCTTGAAAGCTGTTACTTGATCAATGGAAAAAGATGGGGAAAAGATCAGCATAAACCATATCACCATCTACTGTGAATGTAAAGCAAGATTCAGCCTCTGCTCAAATGTGGAGATACACTACAGTATGACCAAGGAGAAAAAAAAAAATCCTAAATATAATTCAGCATACTCAATTCTGAGAAAAGCAATCACCTGTAATATTTAGCCATATTAAAAGAAGAATGGTTGTTCCACTTGTGAGGACAATGTGAAATGAAACATAGGAGTGCTTTCTTAAATCACAAAAGAGGTCTTCTTTTATGCAGCTTTGTGTCAGAGTAAAAATATGTATTTACAGCTTGCTTAAGTGAAAAAACACATCTGGATACCAGCTTTTTGAGGATAGAGACTTCACTCTGTCCTCTTTGGCTTTATCTACTGGCTTTGCTAAATGAAAGGTACAAATTATAGAGAATAAATGATAAAAGCCCCGAACCCCACAATTATTTTCAATAATCTTTTGAATGTTTGCATAAGTTTCTTTGGTCCTGTCCTTTCTATTTTTGTGTTCAGTTTGGGTGACTGTTTAAGTGATTCAGTTTTCTAGCGTAAAATTTGAATGAGGTGAATGTCAGTATTTGTTGAATAGAGTTTATAAATTTACCAGTAATAAAAATATCAATACCAGACAACTCATGAGTCATAGTATGTGTAAGATATATATACTATCTGGAAATAAGTAAAATGTTCTAAATATTAGAGGTAAATAATGTATCTGGTCATGAATGTCAGACTCCCAAAAGTAAGGGTAGAAGTAGAATGTCCAAAACCATTATTAGCACAGAAATCTCCCTACCCCTCCAAATGATCATTCCAGTCACAGTTTCTTTTTAACACAGGTGTGGTTTGGTTTTTCTTTTTTTTTCCCTTTTTTTTTTCCTCTTTTGCCCTCCTTTTCCTTTACTTCCCCTTTTCTGTTTCTAGCGGAGGTGGTGGAGTTCTACCTTGTCGTAGTATTTGATAGCTACATCAGTCAGTG